>CM076247.1:1759959-1902892 GCA_038380765.1 Odontothrips loti | reverse complement strand
TACCTAATCTTAGCATTTCTGCGTTGTTGTTTAGTCTCATTCCTTATTTTCCTGTAGGCCTCAAAGTCCTCCTTATTACCACTTTTCTTAGATTTATTCCACAGTTTGTCGCGTGTTTTCATATCTTTCTTCATTTCATTAGTTATCCATGGCTCATCATATTTTTTAGCTGTTACAGGTTTAAGTGGGGCATGCTTATCAAGTAATTCATTAACATAATTATTAAATATAGCTAGTTTACTATCTATGTCCCAATATCTATAGATATCTTCCCATGGTAGCATTCTCGCATCATCCAGTAGAGCCTCCCCATTAATATTTTTAAAGTCTCTGTACACATATTTTTTTTACAATATTTGGGAGTACTAAGATTGTAAACAGCACAGATGAGATCGTGATGTGAAAAGCCGGGGGCTGATGTCTGACCATATTCTAACAGCAAATTAGGTCAGTTAGATGATACAATATCGAGTGATGAGTGGTAATCTACTGCGTGATAAGTGGGCCCATAGGGTACAAAAGTAAGGTTAAGTTGCTGAAAGGACACAGTAATGTTTTTGGCGAATTTATGATTAATATCGCCACAGACAAAGCAATATTTATAACCTCCTATACATGTAGACAGTACTTCAACAAACTCATCAAGATTTCCCGCAGTAGGCGGGCGATAAACGCTAACACATAATATCTTAACAGAATTGACTAGAATCTCAACTATCACAAAGTCGGCTTCACCATACACATTGTTCGATGAGTACAGATGTTTAGAAAGATAACAGTCTTTAATATAGAGTGCCACCCCACCAGAGGCGGTTGAGTGGTCTCTATCAGCAGTGTAAGGAACATAATTTTGCAAGGTCTTATGCCTAGATGATTTGAAGGTCTCAGAGACAGCAATAACATCCATATCACTATTTGCAAAGGTATAACAAAACTCCGAGTAGTGATTGTCATCACAGATTGACTGAGCATTTAAATGACAGATCTTAAATTTTCTAGGGTGACTAGCAGAAATTTCACTAAGGTAGTTATCCATATCACAGAGTTTAGGACTAAATACAAGTTATACATCTATGCAACAACATTCTAACGCAATCGCTCGATGTCCTCCTCCTCGTAGATGAAGTCAGGCCTCGGGTCTGCGATGTCTCTTTTGGCGATGATCCGGTGGTCTTGGAACCAGATCATCTTGAACCCTTTCGGGCGGCCAACCTGTTTGGCCATCCACAGGAGACGCTGCCATTCGGGAGTTAGATGGGTGTTAAGGTACACCCTGGTGTGCCCCGTGCCTCCAGGGACCACTGCATTGCTCTGGATTACACCGCCGTGATTTTTCTGTTTCAGCCCCTTGTTCCGCATGGTTCTTGTGGAAAACTGGGCTACAATCTTGGGGGGCCCATCGCCTCTCCTGGTTGGTAGACGGTGAATAATGTCTATGTCACTGTCTTGGAAAGGGACGTCGATTTTAGCTGCAATATTTTTCATAACTAACTTTAGATCTTCATCGGCCGCCATTTCTACTCCAGTTATTTCCACATTTCGATTTCTGGCATACTGTTCGGTGTCCCTCAGTCTCTTCTGTAGTATTCTAATGTCAGCATCTCTCTTGAGCACCCCTTCTTCGAGCTGGGCAATTTGGTTACGTTGCCCTTCCCTTTCCTCCTCTACTTGTTTCAGTTTATTTAAGAGCTCGTCATACTGTTCGCTCATAAATTTCACTGAGTCTTTCAACTCTTCCATACCCTGGAGTTTCTCGTTCACTGATTTCATAAACTCATTGACTGACCTCGTGAATTTCCGGGTTTCCTCTGGGGACACCGGTGCTTCGCTGTTGGTCTTCGTTTTCCGGCACTGCGGGCACTTCCACGAGGCTTTGTCTGTTTTCCTCCAAGACACTTCTTGGAGTCCCGAACAGACACCGAAATGGAGTTTGCACGCCTTTAGAGACGAACACACCACAGGTCGGTTGTCCGGGCGAGGTCTCCGCAAGCGGACTATACCGGCTGTACGGGCGCCTAACCTGTCTTTTCGCCGCTTAGAGCACCACTATAAAACGCACTTTAGTTCACTATATCACTTGCCCCACAGTTGCCCACTATTTCACAGCACTACAATCTTACTCTCTTAGGATGATGGTAAAGTAATAACGTTGATTCTGATTAGTACGTGCATGCGTTTATTATGTATTTCCTTGGGACCACTGGTTTAAGGCATTTGCCCACCGCATTGACAAACAAAAGCTGAGAAGATGGGCCCTTAGTTTCACGTATCGCTGTGTGACTCTTAAATTGGATACCCGAAATCACAAATTTCGAAGATCTTCTAAAACACGCACATACTCACGTAAACAATAATTGTTATGACTAATGTAATTACTTAACATGCAAGATGCTCACCTTTCGGTCGTGGAGTATTCTATCTGCCTAGACGTTCGAGATCCTACCCGTCATGTTGGACTTTTCAAACGACTCTATTCGCGCTCGATTGGCTTCGAGGCCGCTCTCGGCAGACGCCAAGGACTGCAACTCATTGAGGAACGAGGAGTCCAGCTCGTCATCCAAGTGACATTCTGCTCCTGAATCTCTTCCCAACTCCTTCTTTGGAGTGAAAGTGTCCCCAGGCTCGAACGATGGTGACGTAGATGAAGTTGAAGCGGAGGTATATGACAGAGAGGAACTTGACAGAGAGGTACTCGCGACAGGGGTTCTTGCCGAAGAGGTGCTCGCCACAGAGGTACCTTTCCGGGGAGATACATTGCGAAAACAGATTCATGCATGCTGACTGAACAGCTTCTGCGATGATTCTTTGGATATCAGCCTTCCCAGCGGTAATGTCTGCGCATTAGGAAGTCTGTCCTTCCTTTTCCTTACTGTGGACAGCAGGCTGCGGAGCAGGCTCCTCCTCCATGACCGTGTCCTTCCACGGCAGAGGCAGGGGTGCTTTGAACTTTTTTACCAGACCATGGTCTGTAAAGGTTGAAAGTGGACATAAGTCATTCTAACAAACCTATCTGGGACTTTCGTCATCATGCCATCTTTATAATGGACATTCGCCATTTTTTCAGACCATTAATGGACGTTCGCCTTTTTGTCAGATAAGAATGGGATGTTCGCCGTTTTGTCAGGTCAGCTTGGGACATTCGCCGTTCTGTCAGATTAGCTGAGGACATTCGCCTTTCTGTCAGAAAATCAAGCTGATTTAGAGTGGCGAATGTCCCTTCTCTTTTAATCTAACTATGAGAAAGACATGGGACCTGAGGCATACTATTTCACATTGAACAAGGAATATCTGATAAAAACTTTTCAACTCTGCTTCTGAACCTCTATCTTGCAGGTCCAAAATAAACCTTGTTTTCCTCGTAGTGGGAAATAGGACCTCATAGACTTTTGCCACTTTGTCAGTACTCCACTGAAGTATGCTTCTTTCTCTTACAGTTGTCTCTTTTCTTGCTTCTTCGATCATTGTCACTGTTGTTTTTGTTGCGTACAGTGTGATGGGCTGTATGGTGTTGCCCTAGAGTCTTAGTAGTGTCTCTATGGGGTATCTCTTGAAGGCTGTCTTGAGCTGGTGGAAGCGTTCCGTGACTTTGTTGATCGTTTGTCTTGCGTAGTGGACGAGGTTCAGTAGCTCGTCGATGTGAAGTCCCAGCAGTTTGAGTGATGGCGATGTTGTAATGTTCCCATCTGCGGTGTTTAGGGTGACTGGCGCTGTTTTCTTCCCTCCTGGATTCACAACTGTGGCTTTCGTTTTTTGTTTTTTTTTTCGGGCTTATCTTGATTCTCCAGCGGTCTGCCCATCTAAAGATTTGGTTCAGGTCGTCCTCTACTTGGGCTTTTGCTTCTTTTAGTGTTTTGTCCATGATGAGTAGGGCTGTGTCATCCGCGTAAAGGGATATGGTTGATGCGATCTTGGGCAAGTCATTGACGTAGATGTTCTAGCAGGGGCGATAGGAGGGCTCCTTGGGGAACGCCGGCCTCAAGCAAGTGGGGCTCTGAGTAAGTGTTACCTTCTTTTTTTATTGTATTTTCCAGTCTCGGAGGAAGCTGATGAGGTTTTTTTTAGTAGCTTCTGTAGATTTTGCCTTTGTTCAGTTTGTAGATGAGTTCTTCGAGCGGGACGCGGTCGAACGCTGCCTCGACATTCAAAATACCTGTCGACAGGGAAGGTGGGTGTGAATACATAATACATTAAATAAATAGACTTTACTCTTAGCCAAATAATCAAGAAAACCGATTACTTTTGATAGTTAGGAGAGTACTTTTATCCAGATTGGATGTGTTTTCACACAGGTAGTAAAATTTTCCCTTCCTGGCCTTTTTTTATAGTATTCTTATGTATTCAAAAAACAACTGTCCAGTAGAATTCTTTCCTACAAATAAAAAGCTGCTAGGTCAGGAAATTGTTAGACAACGCTCGTCACTGCCACCCTTTAAACCAGAAGCTTACCAAATAATCATTTACGTGCAGGATTCACCCGGCTCAAATCATTACAAGGACTTCCCCCGATCAGCAGATCTATGGTCCCCATTTCATCGAGCCTTGTCTCATCCACCTTGGTTACACAACCTATTCTTTTCACCCTGTGAGGATTTTTTTTTTTTTTTTTTTGATAGCAATTGCATCAGGGATACTAAGGCTGTTCAGTGTTAACAATCCTGAAAAGAAAAAAATGTGCAATCAAAGCAGAAGACTCAAATTTGTGGAAAAAGGAAAACTCCTGTTGGAAATAAAATCATTTACCTGAACTTATGCGATCAAACAATGGCAACATGGTATTCGCCTTCTTATGGGGGCCACATCAAAGCCAAAACACCCATAGGCTGTTGACATTGAACTTTCATCACTTCAATAGTTAGAACTGTGTTCTGCATGACCTAATATGAGTGTATCCAAATCCCCAACCCCAAGAGGGAAAAATTTAAATGATTCATGAGGAATAATGTTGATCACTACAAGGAGATTGTCAATACCAATATACAGAACCTGATTCAACTGTATCTAGCTGAACACTGTCCTTATCTTAAGGCTGGCATATGTCTTCACAACCATGGCTCCCTGCCTTTGATTCCTTGCAGTTTGAGAAAGTACCAGCAGACACAACAGCTTCATCAGATACAACAGATTCAAAAGAATCTATGTAGGGATGGAGATCAGAGGGAGGATCTTCAGTTGTCTTCATTTGGTGGCCTTAACAAACTAATTAAGAGTAAGTCAACACTCGTGTATATCAGTAACAGCAAGGGATATTGGTGATATCAGTGTAAGCCCATGATTTGTCTCTCTGGTTAAGTCAAACTGTCAAACTGTTTAAGAAATATATCTCAAATACATATTACTAACCTGACTACCAGCAAGTCCTCTTGCGTTTGTCATTTTTGCTCGATTCTTATTAAACTTGTTCTGAGCATTTTTTCTTGAGGTTAGGCGAGATTTACGTCTTGCCATGATCACGTGTTTCGTAAATATTTTTTACACAAACCAAGACATTAAATTGCGCAATGTAGTGAATGACAAGCATAAAAATATCACAACAATGCAGCAAATAGCTGCTATCCACAGCCTTGTACAATAACTTAACATCTGATGATAACTTGCAAGAGCTGTTCTACAAAATATCAGTCAAGTACTATTAAATCCAGCCTCTGTCAGTCCTGATTATTTTTTTACTCCATTAAGGTTGGTTTAGAGTGACATTAAACCAACCTTCAAGACAACTTCCTTACATAAAAGCAATAATTGAGCAAGGTGACTTTAAAGACTAGCCAACATATGCATTAGCAATGATATTATATTGGTGGCGGGGGGGGGGGGGGATGTTGACGAGCTCCGCTTTCATTCCCAGAACATCACCGATCCGCCGTTGTGCGCAGCGTTGCCGAGGAAGTGCTTGTCCCGGTTGCCACGCCGACGCCAGATCTTCGACCTGCCGTCGCACTTCAGCAGGACGAGCCCCCAAGGGCCGTAGCGCCTCACGAAGTCCCTGCGGGCTACACGGCGACGGGCGGTCAGGATGGGGGCCTTCATCGGCACCCGCCTGTGCAGCCCGCCGTCTTGACGGCGATCCTTCTCGCCGTCATCACTGGGTTCTTCACTCTCAAAAATGAATGCACGATTTAAGCATAAAATGCTCAAAGTCAAGCATATTTCATGCTTGAAACGCCAATAATCCCACACGCATATTATGCTTGATTGAAGCATATTATGCTTGATTGAGGGATACTATATGCTTGTCCCAAGAATACAATACGTGCCTCAAGCATCATATGCTAGTGCCAAGCATACAGACGGTTGATGTACGCAGATGATTCTTAAATCAACAAAATCCCACAAGAATACAAGATTCGCATCAAAATCGCTTTGAATCAAGCATTCATTTTTGAGAGTGTTGGTGGCGGCGCGCACCATCCGCCGGTCGTCCCTGACGGCGGTGCAGCGCCCACGCGCCTCTGGCCCTGACGACGGGAGAGGACTATGGTGTTGGTGCTGAATTCGATGGTTACGGTTGGGGGTGTTGGTCAACGAGGTGGTGGCTGGGGTAGAGATTGCTATTGTTTGTTAGTTTTTGTTCCTGAAAGAACCAGAGGAGTTTAAAAATGCAACAGTCGCGTCTGAAGTGTAGATGCCGATTGGCCTATGGGGGGCGACCTGGGCCGCGATGTGTGATTTGTGTGTGGGGAGGCGTGGTCTCTGATTTTGGGGAGTTAGGGGAATTTGAGAAAGTTCTTGTGAGGAGCTCTCTTCGATGTTTTGAGTTGGGTTCATCAATGTGGGGGGAGGTTATTTTCCAACCCTTCCCAAGCCTGGGCCGGGCAACGGAGTGTCTGGCAAAGCCAAGATAAGTGGGGGGAGGGGGAGTCAGGGCTAGGAGAGAGCGGACCGATCTCGTCCGAAGGGGGTTGCTACGGTCCGGTGCGCACGGCATTTCATCTGAAAAAGGGATGCCCGGCACCGAGACGAGCGCGGGGCGGGTAACTCGGGGCAAGTAATATCAGACCGAGCCTGTGCACGTCACCGGCGGCAGCGGCCGAGCAGCGCGCGTCGGGAGGATCAGCGGTTCCCTCTAGGGCCGCCTCACGGCGGATGTCTAACTGGCAGAGCAGACAGAGCCTCTCTACGTCCTAGACTGCAGCGAGGCGATGGGGGTTTCCCCGCAGCAGCCAACGCCACTGAACGGGCACTTCACCCCTACGGCCGTGTCGGGACCTCCCCTTGCGGGGCTCCGACATCCAGAACCCGGGGACACGTTGCCCCAGGCCCGGAACGCTTGTTGAAAGCGAAAGAAGGGGATGTTTTAAGTCTGGGGGACGGGGGACTGACTGTGGTCACCCGGGATGTCAAGCCGCGGGGAAACAGGGTTTTTAAGTCCGTGGACTGGGCGGGGGGCCTCCGGCTTGCCAGTTCGGAGGGAGGGACGGGGGAATTTAATTGTTTGCACTGCATCGCGCTAAGGGGAGGACACACTGGAGAAATTTTTAAGCCACTTGGGCTGGAACTTTACTGCCCCGGCTGCCAAGCCGGGGAGGATGAGGTTATCGCAGTGCTCGTTTTTCAAAAGCTGGAATATTCTTCCTTAGGGATACGCTCCCGTTCAATTGAAGCCAAAAGTTTTTTTTTTTTTTTTTTTTTTTTTGTGCCCAAGTCACTAGGAATTGTTTCTAGAGGAAGAGCTCACCACCATGGGATCCTTGCCCTTTATGGTATGGCTGAGTGAATTGTTTGTGACTTGGGACGCGCAGGAGAATCTTTCCTTGCCGGTTTACTGTACCCGTTGGCCACCCATTGTCTGGGCGAGACTTGGTGACCAAGAGAGAAGACCGGTGTCAACTCTCCTAGTTGGACGCCTAAACTAGGAGTGGAAGGCAGTGTGGGACTTGACAGCGGGAGGGTACCGCGTCTCACCTACTAAACTCCTGCCGCAGCCTAACTCAAGGTATCTGATTTGATGATTGTTGGGGTGTCAGGGCCAGCCAGGGGTGAGAATTCCCTGCACTCGACCCTGATTGACCCCAATGTTTTTTTTTTTTATGATGACTGGTGACCCCCTTCATGAAGGGTCACTACTGCTGGTTGATGATGGTACCAATTTTGGGGATGATTTTCTTCCACGGGGCCCGCGGGATTCCTTGGCCCTGGGATGTCAGGTTGCCAGCCAGGAGGGAAACGCATTCAACGAGACCCTTACCCTCTGACTGGACCCAGATTCGCGGGGCCGTTGTGCTGTAGGGTTTTCAGGATTCAGGATGTTCCTTATGGAGCGGGTGTTTTAGCTCCCTTCACCCCACCGGGTGGACCGGGCGGAGGGCCGGCGATTCCGGTCCCCCGTGCCAGAGTGCCCTTCCGAGTACTCCTGACTCAGTGGAGCTACACCCTTCTGCAGGTCGCTGATCTTCATCCTCTCAGCTTCGGCGTAGCCCACGGCGCGTGCTGCCACCATCATCACAAACGGAGCAGCCTGGAGCCACAGAGGAGAAAAATCTTGCTGCGGTACAGACTTACTGGCCCTTTGGAGCTCCTAAACAACTGTCTTAGCTGCTGTAGCCTGCTAGCGGCGTCAGCTTGCAGCTTCTTCTGCCCTAGGTTGCCACTCATTTTTTGGAGATCAGCCTTGCCGTCCCCGTGTTTTCGGAAGGCCCGAGGGCGGCCAGGTGGGTCCGGAGAACGGCCAGGGCAGACTGCTTGTCGGTGAATTGAGGGTGCGTGCAGTACTTTGCAGCACTGCACAGCACACTGATTTCGTTTGGAAGAGTTTGCTTCGCCATGCCCGACCGCGAGAAAACGAAGCGCTTAAGGAGGTCTTCATACCCCAACATCCAGATATTGGGCTGGTCGCTGTTCGCCAGCTCTTCAAATTGGCCCAGGACGCGCCGCAATGGCCGCTGGCTGACCGTCGGCATCTCCTTGAAGAAGGCCATGAACGGGTGCCCCTCCTGGATTTTCGCGGCGGGCACGGCCGGCTCCACCGCCAGGGGGTCACGGGCTGCTCGTCCACCGGGGCGGGCACGGCCGGTTCTTCCGGCAGGAACGCTACGGCTGGCTCCTCTGGCATGCCGGGCACGGGTGGCCTGTCCATGGCCTCGTCGGGCGTGGCCAGGTCCGGGCTTGCACTGACCCACCTGTCCCGCTCTAGCAGCAGGCCCTTGCACATTACCAGGCCAAGGCGCTCCAGACCCCAAATTATTTCCCCGGCGAACCGAGGAAATCTGCTGAAGGTGTTGCTGAGCTGGGCGAGAGTTGTGTATCGACCCCGGTTTTGCCGCGGGCCGGCACAAATCTCTTTCGCCAAGATCCCGGTAGCGCGCACTGCCTCGCCGTGCTGTTCTTTCAGATGCCGCGTCATCCTGGCTGGCCGAATGAGCGCGGAACAATCGGGACTCAAAATCCTGAAAAAGAAGAAGAAAAGAAACGCATGTGCAGTGCGCCAATAATTCAAAGGCCGGTTTCGTGACTGAAACTCAAGGATCGTGCCAACCGACGCTGACCGCCAGCCGGGTTCAAACCGGAGTCTGGTCCTAACGCCACAGTTTCTGTCTGGTTTCCGAACGGAAACCGACCGGAAACCGTGATTCGACGGTCAAATAATCTCTATTTCGTGAGAAAAAACGTGTCCATGGGGGTACCCGTTCTGACTTTTCTGGAAACCTCCCACATCACCAAACTTGCATTTTTTTTTTTAATTTCTGTTTTGACTCTCCAAATTCGCTGCTCAATACTGAACATGAGTCAGACGTTCGCTTATTTTTCTTTGGCCTTATTTTAGCATCATGTATGTATCTTTTTTATGCCCTTTTTTATTTCCTCTTGATGCTTTCTTTGTCTCTCATTTTCGTCGGATCAGAGGGGAAAATAAATCGATTTGTTTTGATGATTCAAATGTATTTCCTACATTTTGTTTTTGAGGAAAAAAGACAACAACTGACAATGCACAATGTTGCATAAATAATTGTCATAACAGCGTGGACAAAAGAAAACCAAAAATACAAACATTAAAAATACTACACAATATTTTAACAAAATTAAAAATAACAAAAAATCACAGGTACAATGTCAGATAATTTTACCAAAAAAAAATAGTCAAAATCAACTAAAATTTCCTGACCAAGATCGTCTTTATCCTCCTCAAAAATCTCGTCCATCTGAGTGAGTTCTTCTCTGCCGCTGGAGGGCCGTCTTTTCGAGGGACTGCAGAACATACTCCCGTGGGAACTGATCCGGTCGGGCGATTCCGTGCGTTCGGGCTCATTTTGAGAGTAGCTGAAGTACAAAAATGAAATTTGCTTTTTGGGGTCGATTTGGCTTTTAACAGTACTAAGGGGGTTCCAAGGAACCTCTCTGAGCGTAGGCGCGTTGGATTTTGCTTTCAGCCCCTATACGAAATGACGGAATTTACAGAAAATACTCGACGACGGCGTCTTACAAAACAAGTTTTCACTGCCCCTTCTTCCTAAACCGCGAGTCCCATGTTGGACATGCTTTGCTATATTCATTAGCACTACGCCCCACATCGTTCCCAGGATACTACAGTTTTGGAACATTACTGTGTAATAAAGGAGGGGGCCATACTGAACTTAATAAAAATACGCGCCACGTTTTGACTGTCCTCGCTCATTGGCGCCAAAATTCTTTGCCCTAAACTGTCAGTGGCAGCTGTTTTTGAATCTACAGTGCTGCTTCTCTCGATACAATATAACTTTTTCATACTACGGCCGAGTCTTGTTAGTCAAAAGCGAGAAATGTTAATTTTCAATGATTAAAAAACATTTACGGTGGACATTTTACAGACATGAATTTCTCAAATTAAAAATCTGATGAGTACTTATTATCTAGTAAAGTGAAGCTACTAGACCAAGGAAGAAACTCTAAAAGCTCCTAATGTGTTTCGCGATCCTAATTTTCAGTACCGAAGCACCAAAGCTGAACATGGTCCTAATGGACAATGACGGAACTTACGTTTGGTCCACTTCTCGTGCTCTCCTGAGATATCCACATCCACATGACATATGAGTTCGGTTGCAGCGGGGAAACTTGAAACTAAAGGGTACAGTGAGTTTCTGTGCTCACATACCCCGATACAATGCGTTTCAAAGATGCACGGAGACAAAGACATGAGTTGGGCCCGTACGCACAGAATCGCCTGGTCGCTTACTAATCTGTTAGCGGAAGTAGCGGACCAGGTTCTTGCGCAGCTGCTGAGTCCAAGCATCTTCTAATTGGGCGTACCACGCATCACTCATCTTATAGATTTTCTTGTTTTGTGTGAACTTCGTGTCTGCGATTGCGGCATCCTCCAGCTCTTTCAGGTCCGCGGGAAGTTCGATTTCAACTGAAATGGCGCCAGCGCCTCCAGGTTGGCGAGGCACTCAGCCTCATTGGCAATCACATTTTCGTTCATAGAGTAATCGGAGCTGGCCCTCTTCTCTGTGCGCATAGTATAGTCTCTATTCGCTACCGTTTTGGAAAGGCGCTGCCGACGCGCCACTGCATCAAATAAATACCTCTTCTAAAGGTCCTTGGCTGCCGTAGTCAGGGTCCGCCGAAACTTCATTCCACTGAATTTGGCAGTAACGTTTCGGGCAGCGGCCCACTGGTTGATGTATTGCTGCTAGTCAGCACGCTCTGCAGCTGCTTCCGCACTCTGCCGAATCTCTTGAACAGTCTCAGCTCCCCCTTGGTCAAGATGAGGTCAGCGTCCCCGTAGTTTGAGCTGGTCTTGTGGCTTCCCACACAGACCTTGAATTGCCCCGGGAGACTCTTCACCGGGGTGACGGCATCCAGCTCTGCCATGCTCATGTGCGTCGCCACGCCGCCTCGCTCGGATTTGAAAACCGCGATGCAAGCGAAGTGCCGCACCGACGTGTTCCACGCCTCTCTTGCGCGCTCGTCGTAGCGTCCGTTGGGCCCCTTCACGAAGGCAGCGGGGTTGTCATCCGCAAGCGAGGACAGTTCCACGATTGCTTGATTCACCCTGGTTCTCACCTCGGAGTCCGAGAAGTAGGCGGCGAAACTGAAACGGCCGGAGAAAAAACACGGTTTGGTGACGGAAACTAGAAGCGCGCACCTTCCGCCGTCCGCGGCGAAACTGGAGCCCGATTTCCGTATCACGGTTTCAGGCCGGTTTCCGAGCGGAAACCTAGGCGCGGGGGCTGGGGGGGGGGGGGGGGTAGATAGGGTAGGCAGCCCGCATGACAGAACCCCTAGATGTAGGCAATAAGTGCGACATATCCCCCTACGCTGTCCCGCTACGTGCCCGCGGGAAACCGGCCGGAAACCGTGATCCTATCGCGTGACAATCACAGTTTCGTGTTAAAAATAGTGCCGAAAGAGGGACCTCTTACGATGTTAGTGGAAACCAAAAGGCTCACGAAACTTGTACACACAATAATGAACCGGCCGTGGCCAGCCTGTTTCCCCGGCAGGGTCCGAACCATTAAGGTATTTATGACCTTGCGGTGGTTGGCAATTACAGATCCCTTGTAATGCTCACTGTTTTTCATCTCTGACAGCAGCCGCTGGTGGGCGTCGGCGTCGCGGAAGAAGTCCCATCCATCATTCTCCTTTTTTTTCTTCCGACATATTCTCTTCTATCCAGCCCACCAGCTTTGTGACGTACCCTTCCGCCGTCTTCAGGTTTTTTTTTTCTCGTCTGTGGCGTTGGTCACCACCGCCTTTGCTGCCATGAAAAGCCTTACAACTACGTGATTCTGAAGTTTGTAAGGCACAAGCTTGAATGTTGTTTACGGAGGGGATTCCTTCTTCTCTTCCTGCTCTTCCGGGGCGCCGGCCTTCGGTGCTGGAGGAGGGTTGCTCACCTGCACAGGTAAGAAGTGTTAACAATAGAAACATTGTTTTTCAGATGGTAAAATAACGAGTTATTGCATGCTTTACTTACATCATCAATCACCACAATCTGGTTTGCCTTGAAGAGTCCCTCCAGCTCTGTGAGAAACGTCGGGGCTTTCAGGGCGTTTGGAAAACTGTCCACAACCGTACTGAGGCTCACGGCCGCCCGCACGGCTGATTGAGGGGGCCCTGGATTTCCATCGCCTCTTTGCGGTTCTTGTTGTGGACCGCCTCGTAGTGGTCGGGAATTCGCTGCACGAACGTCGGCCTCCCACTTTTTGTCTGGCAGCCGGGGAACCAGCAGCGGAACGACGTCCGCTTGCCGGTTTTCCGCATGGAGCCGATCGCCTTCCCAACTGCCTTTACCAATTCCTGGCCCAAATGAGAAACCTGGAAAAAAAAATAATTTACGAACACTTAATGTCATGAACCCAACCTTCTTGTCCCTAAATTAACCATTTACTCACATCAACAGTAGTGAGGACGTATTTATCCTTTTTTTCCCTCATTTCCAGGCTTGTCGCAGATTGGTTTTCTGACAGCAGGCGCTGTTTCGGGGGTGAAATGGTGGTGTTTGGGCCCGGGTTCGTATGTACGTAGAATGATGCTATTATACTATTATTATTGACTGTTTATTACTTTGGAACCTGGGCCCTCGTCACCCCCAGATCTGCTGTACACGCTACAGGGACTACGAGGGGACTTACTTACACTTTAGGATTTAGTAAAAATGTGCTTGCCGAAAGGGTTACGCCGAAAGGTTGTTAGCACTGCTCTGGCTGGAGGCTGGGGCGCGACTGTCCGCTGGTGGCCCCAGGCGGCCAGTCGCGGCCGAGCATTCCGCTAGGCTTGCATCTTATGTCCATCTGTCTACGGCGGCTCTCCGGCCCCGCAACATCCGCCTAGTCCGAAAAAATTGACGTCCTCGTCAATTGCACAATTGCAAAGCTCAACTAAATTTTACCAAGGCAGATGGACATATATGAAAGCTCCAAACAATCAGTGATTACAGGTTTCAATAAGTTTAAAATGACGATACGAAAACAAAATCTCAACTCGACACATGAAGCATAATATGAATATGACTGAAACAAAAAGGGGAAACCTAAGCCCTATCTCTCTTGATGTTTCTAGCTCCTAGCAGATCCGGAATGAACGAAGGCCATACAAAACTAAATCCTGAAATACCAAAACATATGCCGTAAATGTGGATTTCAAAACAATTTTTCCGAAAAAATGACACGTGCGACAAAAATAGAAATTGGTGAAAAGTTAACCAGTATACAAAATCGCAAACAGAACATAAGAGACACAATCAACAACTAAAACGAGGGTCCGTCAAAATCCAATCTTTACACAATCACAAGTATAACAAATTAACTTTATCATCATTGAATCTCCCATTTGTTCTCTCCTTTGCAGGTGTCGCAGCAGACCATGAGCCTAGCAGAAAGTCTCGTATAATCTTGTGTATAGCTACTTCTAGTCATTCAGAAAATTAGATTACAAACATCCAACTCAACCAAACCTCACCTAATGGTGTGCGCGCGGCGGCCAACTTTTACCTCAAAAAACAAAAACAGGCGAATTTTCAGTTATCAAAAATGCGATACAAATCGAAAATTCTTGCCACCGCACGTGATTCTACGTTAAAGAAGGAGTGGATCCTCAAAATTTGAAGTTTTTCTGTGAACGATAGGTCGGCGTTCACTCGTCCGAACGAACGAACAAACAGGACGCATCAGACTATATGCCCGGCTCCTGCCGTTTCTAAAGAAACGTGGCGGGACGGGCTAAAAAGGGATGGTTCCTATAACCCGCGCAGAAGTGGGTTACGGGTGGATGGTAACATTGACCATCGCACTTGGATCGTTCGAACTAGTGTTGGTCAGCGCTATGAAGCACAAAGTTATGGAGACGTTTTCGACTTAGTTCGCAGAGCCAGCTTTGTGGGTTGACACATGCATGTCGCTGCACACATCACAGCCGTCGCAGTGAACAGCTACCTGGCTCCACCACCCAGCTCACCCCTAATTTGGTTTACAAGTGAAAAGAACTAAAATGCGATGTAAAATCGCTTTAAGCGCCTTCCCTGTAAAACAGACACCAAACTTATGTGTCTGGATCAGGAAGAACAAAGAGACGCCGTGGGTGATCCACAGTTTATTTCGCAATTTTTATGTCCGAACTGGGGGAAGGAAGAAGCAGGCTCGTAGCAGTAGTAGTCAGGTTTATTCTTGCTGATCCACAGTCACTACACAAGGTTACGACACAAGTCGTGATACACGTCACAATACACCTCACAATATACGTCACAAGACAAGTCGCGATACAATCGCACGGTTCGCAAGGGACGGCCAAATCAGCTGGGAGTCCACATACGAATGCCACTGGAGATTTCCGGCTCCGGCTCGTCCGACCGCCGGCGGTGGTGGGGGGAGCCGTGCCCGCGCTCTCTACCGGCGGCTTCGGTTACTAGTCGGCGCCGGCGCGGACACAGCACCTCTCCCCCCTTGCCTTATTGGCTGTGGCCATCGAGCCCCTCCCAGTCCCAGGCTGGGAGGGAGTCCGGGGGTTCGTCCTGTAACTGCAGGATGAAGTCCTGCAAGTACGCTGGGTCTCGCCGTAGCCGCTGCGGTCGGAGCACCACGATGTTGTTTGGCTCCTCGCCGTCCGTCTCGTCGGCTGACGCGCCGGCGGCGGGTCCCACACACAAAATAGACGTCTATAGACGAAGCTAGACCATCTATCCTGAAGCTAGGCCATCTATAGACGTCTGTAGTTGCCTATAGATGGTCGAAAGTAAGTCTTCCAGATCTACGTCTGTTGGTAGACATAACGTAGACGTCTATAGACGATGCAAAATACGTCTATGTGTAGACAACTACGCGCATAGGCCTCAGCAGAGCGTCTATTGACAGTCTATATTATGTCTACATGTAGATGTCTTATGCTAGATCAAATATCGATATCTATAGAAGAGCTACCTAATGCCTACTTCGTCTACGCGTTAGGGGGGGATAAAGGTCGATCACGTCTAGCACTAGACCGTATATAGACGGTAAGTAGATCACAACTTTGTTCATATAGCCAATGGAAATGTATTATCCTCAAGTGGCGTGATAGCTGAGTGATTAGATAGCGGGAGAACAGAAGAGATCATGGGTTCGAAACCCGTCATGACTTTATTTTTCGTCTATACTTGATCTAGACGTAGACGTCTACTAGATTCAGGATAAGTAGACGTCTAATAGCTGTTGCAAGCCATCGTAAACTTTGCGTAGATGGTCTACTGACAGACCACTTCTAGATATCTACTAGATTGGTGGTAGACATCTAGTAGACGTCTATTTTTTGTGTGGGGTAGTTTAACTTGTTGCCCAGATGTTGGAAATAAAGATCAAATACATGGTATTATGTGGCATCCCTATTTATTCACCAGATTTCCCAGCTACATACAATATATGAAATTATCCATTGAAAAAATTGTAACATTAAAGTTTACAACAATATGTAACAACATATAGGACAACATCAAAGCTTAGGTTCAATAATAAAAAAAATTACAATGAATGTTTTAAAGAAACGACACATTTGTTATTCATTACACGCCCCCACAACGGAATATAATACAAGAGACTGCTGTGTGCTACACCTATAAACTCTTCCACCTTCCACTCTTCCACCTTCCACCGCGAAAACACAAAAATGACTTAAATACGCAACTGTCCTGACTATGTTTACAATTAATATGACACTTATAGTATCCTTTATGCCAATTTTAACAATTATTTCTAAACAACGGGAAAAGATCTCCTTCTCTAAAAACCGGAATACTATTCATAGAGTAGGTTGTTTCAAAGATTTCAACCCTCTTTGAAAACGTAACAACTGCATCAGGGTCGTTACCAAAAAAATCTAGAACAGTGAACCATTACAATAATACTTCATTTCATTTTTATGTAACTTTACAAATCTACAATAAAAATATGCTGTAAATGACTCTACAAAACCTTGAACGCCATTACTACCTAAGTTGTCAGCAATCAACAAACACACAATCACATCGAAACAAGGGGATAAAGTTAGGGAAATAATATTTTCGTGGCAAACCTAGTGAAAAAGATAGTGGCACTTTACTTTGTTCGGTTCGTCACTGCTGCTTCTTTCTGCCTTGCTGTGCAATGCCGTTTCCACGCCTGCGCCCCCCCCCCCCCTTCCATGGAAGGTAGGTCCCCTGAGTCGTCCGAACACACGAAGCTTGCACTCTCAAGCCACCGGCATCTTGTTTCTGCTGACAAAGCCTTTACATCAACCCATCTCTCGCTACAAAATGTTAATTTGCCGGGCACGATTCGCATCCATTACGCTTCTATTCCGCGCATTGATTCAAGGAAATATTGAATGCTGTTAGCCTAAGAATCTGTTTCTCTGGGTGAATACACATGTCGGCTTCACTAGACACTTTGCGACCGCAAGAGTTGGGTTTTACAATCCAGATACAGTGTGGTGTCGTCACTTTCTTGTAGTAATTTGGTTACGGAATGCATAAAAAAATTCCATAAAATTTATAGAGCCTTGTACCGCCAACGATTTGCAGTGTACTGCATTTAGTCATGCATTCATGGAAATGAGAGATGTGATTCCAAAACATTGCACACATGGAAACGAAAAACAATGACATCACATCAATTACCTTGGGGTGCATCGGCCGCCTTTGGTGGTGTGGTAGCCCACGCCACCCCCACTGCCAGGATTAATAAGGCTGCCAGAAGCCAAATGCAACGGCAGCAGCTGCGGCCGTTGCCATTTGTCACGGTTATGCTGGAAAGGAAAACGAAAGGATAACGAATAGAACTTCATTTGTACAAACCGAAAGACAAACCGGCTTCACGTCCCCCCCCCAAAAAAAAAAAATAATATATATATATATATATATATATATATATATATATATATATATATATATATATATATATATATATAAAAAATTGAAAAGGCATGGATGAATGCATTATTTTACGCATGGTCCCAAAACACGCACCATGCAGTAGGTAATGTGTGCACTGCTAGACCTTGGGCTTCAATTTGAAGCCGAAGCATGTAGGTATCTCTTCTTTTCCTTTGGTATGCCACTTTGGTGGGCGCGTTAGTGGGCCTGTATCTTGCCAGGTGTTGTTCGAGGTGGGTGGCGATAAAACTGCTGTAATGGGTTGTAAAACACAAAAATGACTTAAATATGCAACTGTCCTGACTATGTTTACAATTAATATGACACTTATAGTATCCTTTATGCCAATTTTAACAATTATTTCTAAACAACGGGAAAAGATCTCCTTCTCTAAAAACCGGAATACTATTCATAGAGTAGGTTGTTTCAAAGATTTCAACCCTCTTTGAAAACGTAACAACTGCATCAGGGTCGTTACCAAAAAAATCTAGAACAGTGAACCATTACAATAATACTTCATTTCATTTTTATGTAACTTTACAAATCTACAATAAAAATATGCTGTAAATGACTCTACAAAACCTTGAACGCCATTACTACCTAAGTTGTCAGCAATCAACAAACACACAATCACATCGAAACAAGGGGATAAAGTTAGGGAAATAATATTTTCGTGGCAAACCTAGTGAAAAAGATAGTGGCACTTTACTTTGTTCGGTTCGTCACTGCTGCTTCTTTCTGCCTTGCTGTGCAATGCCGTTTCCACGCCTGCGCCCCCCCCCCCCCCCCCTTCCATGGAAGTTAGGTCTCCTGAGTCGTCCGAACACACGAAGCTTGCACTCTCAAGCCACCGGCATCTTGTTTCTGCTGACAAAGCCTTTACATCAACCCATCTCTCGCTACAAAATGTTAATTTGCCGGGCACGATTCGCATCCATTACGCTTCTATTCCGCGCATTGATTCAAGGAAATATTGAATGCTGTTAGCCTAAGAATCTGTTTCTCTGGGTGAATACACATGTCGGCTTCACTAGACACTTTGCGACCGCAAGAGTTGGGTTTTACAATCCAGATACAGTGTGGTGTCGTCACTTTCTTGTAGTAATTTGGTTACGGAATGCATAAAAAAATTCCATAAAATTTATAGAGCCTTGTACCGCCAACGATTTGCAGTGTACTGCATTTAGTCATGCATTCATGGAAATGAGAGATGTGATTCCAAAACATTGCACACATGGAAACGAAAAACAATGACATCACATCAATTACCTTGGGGTGCATCGGCCGCCTTTGGTGGTGTGGTAGCCCACGCCACCCCCACTGCCAGGATTACTATGGCTGCCAGTATCCAAATGCAACGGCAGCAGCTGCGTCCGTTGCCATTTGTCACGGTTATGCTGGAAAGGAAAACGAAAGGATAACGAATAGAACTTCATTTGTACAAACCGAAAGACAAACCGGCTTCACGTCCCCCCCCCCCCCCCCCAAAAATATATATATATATATATATATATATATATATATATATATATATATATATATATATATAAAAAATATATATATATATATATATAAAAATGAAAAGGCGTGGATGAATGCATTATTTTACGCATGGTCCCAAAACACGCACCATGCAGTAGGTAATGTGTGCACTGCTAGACCTTGGGCTTCAATTTGAAGCCGAAGCATGTAGGTATCTCTTCTTTTCCTTTGGTATGCCACTTTGGTGGGCGCGTTGGTGGGCCTGTATCTTGCCAGGTGTTGTTCGAGGTGGGTGGCGATAAAACTGCTGTAATGGGTTGTTTTTTTTTTTGTTCCCCCCACTTTTCGTGTTCTGCGTTGAAGTCCCCTATTAGGATTGTCGGGGTGTTAATCTTTCTTAACATCTTGAAGTCTCATACACGGAGGTCTCTCGGACGGCAGTAAACGTTCAAAAAGTGTGTCTGCTGCTCATTTATTTCTAGGGCTTTGATTCCGATGTGCCCAAGGGGGTTTGTTTTTGTGAATTTTATGCCAGGTTTGAGCAGCGTGAGCAGTCCTCCGCCGCCCGTTTCTGCGCGGTCGTGGCTTATTGCTGTGTAGTTTTCGAATTGAGGTGTTTTGGTGGCTGGTTTTAAGCCGGTGTAGGATAGTGGGGTTTCTTGTTTTTAGTAGTAACCTGACCTCCTCCAGCCTGGAGGTTAGGCCGTCCACGTTCCAAGTAATTATATTGAATGTAGCGGACCGAGGGTGGCATGGAGTTCTCCTGCGGTGAGGGCTTTGGTTTGTTGTCTTTGTCGGTTTCTTCTTCGTCTGTGAGTGCTGAGTTTTTGACTCGTTTCGGTAGTAGTAGAAATGTCTGAGCAGGAGTCGGTGCTGGCGGGTTCAACGTCAGAGAATGTTCTTTTTTCTTGGTCCAGCCTGTTATATATTAGACCTGCATCTTGACGAAAATTGGCTGTTTTTTACCCACTTTGGAGCCTAACCCCACCTTCCGGGAGCCTACTTGACCGCTTCCTCATGGCACAGGACCCTTAAACGAAGCTCTGCCATGCCGAATTATCATCCTTTGCCATTTGGAAGCGTCAAAAGACATTCCCAAGCCAAAGTCAAATTTGTAGTAATTTTACCAAAATTTCGAAACTTTGGACTCGTTTCGCGGTCCTAGGATATTGTCCGGAAATTTTGAGATTTTAACAGTGACATGTACATCTGTAACCACAACCAAAAAGCGATGGGGCACTAAAGATTTCGAAAAAAATGTCCATTCGCTCCGGTCTATTATATATAACGGCCGGCGTGTCGTGTATTTGTGAGGATTCTGTAATTTCACGGTCCACGTCCATGGGTATGAGTGGCACGCTGAGGTTTAGTATCGACTGTTTCAAGTTGGCTACTGAGCTTGTGGCTGTGGCCGTGCTTGTGCTAGTGTTGGTAGTTGTTGTCGATGCAGCTGAGCAGACCGGGGTGGCCATGGGAGACGGGCCGGTGGATTCTATGATTTCAGATGCCGCAGTGGGCGATATGAAGTCCTCTATGGCTTGGGAAGGGCCAGTTGCGTCTTGGGCTCCGCCCCGTGGTGGGTGGCCTTGCCCAGTTGACACGACACTTGCATTGATTGAGGTCGTGACTTTGTTTGCTTCGGCAAAGTATTTTGGCGCCAGTGAGCGAGGAAAGTCAAAAAGCGGCGTGTATTTTTATTAATGTAAGTTCCGTATGGCCCCCTCCTTTATTACACAGTAATGTTCCAAAACTGTAGTATCCTGGGAACGATGTGGGGCGTAGTGCTGATGAATATAGCAAAGCATGTCCAAAGTGGGACTCGCGGTTTGGGAAGAAGGGGCAGTGAAAACTTGTTTTGTAAGATGTCGTCATCGAGTATTTTCTGTAAATTACGTCATTTCGTATAGGTGCTGAAAGCAAAATCCAACTTGTAGCGCGCCTACGCTCAGAGAGGTTCCTTGGAACCCTCTTGGTACTGTTTAAAGCCAAATCGACCCCAAGAAGCAAATTTTATTTTTGTACTTCAGCTATTCTTAAAATGAGCCCGTGCGCACGGAATCGCCCCACTATCATCTGATGAGTCAAAACCCCTGTGAAAATTCGAGCATTGCCTTTCATGCCGTTTTTTTTGTTCATCACCCTGTGATTTATTTCTCTGACAAGAAACAAGAAATGCGTGCGTGACGGGACTGCCTACCCGCCCGGCGCCACTTCGCCTTTATGGCAGACTCGGTAGGCAGTTCGGAAGAATGTCCCACACACAAAATAGACGAAGCTAGACCATCTATCCTGAAGCTAGGCCGTCTAAAGACGTCTGTAGTTGCCTATATATGGTCAAAAGTAAGTCTTACAGATCTACGTCTATTGGTAGAAATAACGTAGACGTCTATAGACAACACAAAATACGTCTATGTGTAGACAACTACGCCCATAGGTCTGAGCAGAGCGTCTATTGACAGTCTATATTATGTCTACATGTAGATGTCTAATGCTAGATCAAATATCGATATCTACAGAAGAGCAACCTAATGCCTACTTCGTCTACGCGTTAGGGGGGGACTAAAGGTCGATCACGTCTAGCACTAGACCGCATATAGACGGTAAGTAGATCACACCTTTGTTCATATAGCCAATGGAAATGTATTATCCTCAAGTGGCGTGATAGCTGAGTGGTTAGAGAGCGGGAGAACAGAAGAGATCATGGGTTCGATACCCGTCATGACTTTATTTTTCGTCTATACTTGATCTAGACGTAGACGTCTACTAGATTCAGGATAAGTAGACGTCTAATAGCTGTTGCAAGCCATCGTAAACTTTGCGTAGATGGTCTACAGACAGACCACTTCTAGATATCTACTAGATGGGTGGTAGACGTCTAGTTGACGTCTATTTTTTGTGTGGGGTAGTTTAATTTGTTGCCCAGATGTTGGAAATAAAGATCAAATACAAGGTATTATGTGGCATCCATATTTATTTATCAGGTTTCCCAGCTACGTACAATATATGAAATTATCCATTGGAAAAATTTTAACATTAAAGTTTACAACAATATATAACAATATATAGGAAAACACTTAGGTTAGTAGTAAGGCCCCCCCCCCCCCCCATGTGACCTGCCGCCATCTTGTCCTTCCCAGGTGACCTGTCCCCAGGTGACCTGTCCCCACAGGTGACCCGTGCCCCCAGGTGACGTGTTTCTCAGATCCCCCTCTCTTTTAGGGGATGTAACTTAACCCAACCTAAGCCTAACCCCAACCTAAGCCTAACCCATCCTAGGCCTAACCCAACCTCAACCTTAGTTAAGTCAGACATTCGGACATGTGTGTAACCTAACTTAAGCCTAACCTAACCTGTCCCCTCCCCCTCTCTTGTGGGGGCGGTCCTTTAGGAAGGTTTTCATGAAATTCGGATTAGTTCGTGCCAGCGAACCAATCCGACATTTTGTGAATACCTTTCTTTCCCGTCTCCCCTTCCCTTGTGGTTTGGGGGCGTAACCTAAGTCTGGATGGCAGGACTGAAATTCGGATTATGTTCGTGCCAGCGAACGCAATCCGACATTTTGTTCATGCCGTCCCGTTACCAACATCACAGTCACATAATTCTCTCGATATTTCCAACGGACCCATGAGGTACACTTAACCGTCGTTAGAATTTTTTTGTGCGGAAAAATTATATCCCCTAGAGGCCTATACAAAAACCGCTAATTTATTTCTGATGAATAAATATTTTTTGTGCAAAATTTATTTTGCAAATTTTTTCGTAAACCTTTTTTTGTTTTATTTTTTTGTAATTTTTTTTTGTTTTAATTTTATGTAAAACTGTTTTGTTTTAAATTTTTTTTGTAAAACTTTTTTTGTTTAAAATTTTTTGTAAAACTTTTTTGTTTAAGTTTTTTCCAAAACTTTTTTACTTCGTACCATACTACAGGTTACTCTCATTCATAGCGTAACATAGACCAATGCGCTTTGCATTCTGTACAGCACACGTATGTACCGGATTTACAGAGTGTTGTCTGCAGTGCCAGGGAACGAAGAGTCTTGGCAAGCTTTGCAGCTTAGGGCATCCGAATATTTCAATATTCATCACATCTACCCCAGGCGATACAATACTCTCAAGCATTCTCCTCTTTTCCACACCCTTCACGTAGATACGTGAGTACTGAGAGGTCCAGTGTTTGATAATCTCATAGCATTCAGTGTATGGTTTATCACCCTGATGCCACTGGAGTCCGTGGACATAATTCGTCACATATTGGTTTTGACGTCTGTAATACGGTGGCACCAGTGTGCCATCATAGGGTGGTGCGAACACTTGTGAACACCGCGTGAGGTCCCACACTGGATCGTACAGAGAGAACTCCTTGATGACGTACTCTCCATCCGTACCTCTCAGCATCTGGATGTCACAAGCAGCGTAATAAACCATGGTGGGTGCGTGTGTGGCTACGCTCTGTGATTAACTGATATCGAGCTGTCGTCGCCTCCGAATTTATACACGGCGCTCCGAGACACTAGCGCCGTCTATCGTGGAAAATCAGAAAACACACGCACACGCACCTCAAACTGTCACAGTCGATGCACTCTGACTTGGCACAGGTTTAAACTCTGTACCGTTAATGCACGCCGATAAACAAGTACCAATAAGAAGTAAAATGCCCAGAACACAGAAAATCGTGTCGGCAACCTCACTAGTGTCTTCTAACACAGGAGTGTCCGTGACATTCTGTGTGGCACACATTAAGAGGCAACACGAGAGCAGGAAGAGCCATATCACACGAATGACGAACATTTTTCTTCTGATACACCAGCGCTATTACACCGCTTTTTTTATATCTTCGTCGGTGACGCGCCGCAGAGCAGCGGTTTGCCACACCGCGCCGGGTTTGAATATTCGCGCCGTGCGCGCCGGGAAGAGAGAGAAAGTGGTGCGAGCGCGAGCCGCGCTCCTTCCTCTTCCGCGCTACACCGCGCTGTGCCGACGGTGTTGAGAACCGAACGCGCTGTGCCGCCGCAGCGAGGCCAAGCCGCAGCTAAGCACTACCCTCTCTCCCTAGCGCCAAAGGGTTTGCTACCCAGTTCGCCTCGGTGTCAGCAGTTTGCAAAACTAAATCGTGGTGGCCGTGACGTCGGGGTGGAAGGGGTATGAGAGTGGAGGGGGTGTTTGCCCGTGGGAAGTCTGAGACCGAAGCCAGCCAGCTCGTCAGAGGTGCATCAACGTTCGTGGCGTGTAGTTGCGCATCAACAGCTAAGCAATGGAAGAATGCGGCGATACCACCGGCTCAGTGAGCTTTGACGCAAGCCTGGAGGCTGCAGCGGCAGCCGTCGAAGCAGCATTGGTAAGTAAATTTTCTGTAATTCGAGTGAAAATCCTGTCGCGTCCGTGTCGGTCCTTTGTGTGGCGTCGCGTGCCATGGCGTGCCCCTGCCTTCGTGTGCCTACGGCTCGCATGGAAACTTGTTCCTTGACCATGCTGAGTTCAATAGTTTTAACGCGTCTCTTGTGTGGGCATGTCCTTGCGTCGTAACGTTGCCGACCGCGAGTGTCAGTTACGTTGTTCTGTGCTTAGCCGTGCCGGCACGGCATTCCCTGACGGTGTGTGTGTGCGTCCATGTGCTTCGTCCCTTTGTTTTAACGCGTGCGTCTACGCCGTGTGCCTAGGGTATTCCCCCGGGTAAGGCATTCCCTGTGTTCAATCGTTTTAACGCGTCTCTTGTGTGGACATGTCCTTGCGTCGTAACGCTGCGGACCGCGAGTGTCAGTTACGTTGTTCTATGCTCAGATGTGCCCTGTCGGTAGGGGATTCCGTGTCCTTCCCATGCCCAGTCCAGGCGTTTGGATTGCACGCGTCTTTGAGAGTTCGGAGTGTCGCCTCCAGGTGGCGCTGACATTTGAGTGTCACTGCTGGAATCAGTATCTTCGAGGACATCCGGCTTTTCGGGGCCCGGACAACTCAGACGACCAAATTGATGCTCACTAAAGAACGAAATCCAAAGTCCCGCTGCCTTTTAAGACGGTCCCACAGTTGCAGCCCGGTGGTGAGGGGTGAGGCGGGTGAAATGACGTCCTCTGCACTCCAGGACATGTGAATATTGAGCCGTCTAACAGCGCAGCGCATGACTTCGGCCTTTGTTCTTCGGAGCAGTCAAAATGTGTTCCGAAGGGAATCGTAACGCCGCACGTTCCAAAAAATAAAAATCGTCCATATTGCATGTAGTACATTTCAAAGGGGCCAAAAATCACAGCGCAAAAACCACGGGCTGAAAAATTTCCGATAATTTTCCGTCTTAGACGTTTTCTTGCCCACTTATAGTCTCCGCGTATTTTTCCTCAACAGAACAACACATATCTGGACCAAATATCGCCTCCTGGTTAAGTTCATGTGCTCTCTCCAATTCCGATGTGAATTTTTTTTAATTCTTCCGACAACCTATAATAAAATAGCATTTTTCTTTAAATAATCGAAAAAGGACGATATTTGTGAAGAAAATTAAACTTAAGGTTGCCCGCCAACTGTACCATCGTTATCCGCGGTCCGGGGCATTTAATATTGGAAAACGCCACTATCAGCTATAGGGCTTAAATGGTTCTGAAGTTATGAAGAATGCCCTCGAAGTAGACGGACCCAGCTGCTGAACAAGTCGATATGGATGTTACATCGACATTTCCGTAATTTTCTTAAAACTACGTACACACATATTCAAGGCGTTGTGACCACCAAAGGCATGCTACATGAAGGTTATCCTACAAAGAGGTGCCAGTTCACGCCACGTGGATCGAAGTTGGCGAACCCGCCTAGTTCGTATTCACACTGCAGTTGACTGCACGACCACACTGGTTAGACAGGAACGAACTGCCTCCAACTTTAGTCCAAACACAAAATGTTTCAAATGAATAATGCTTTTCTGGCAGCAGAAGTGCAGTCAGAATAAAGCATACTGCGCTTATGGTAAATAAACTGTTTGCGCAACTGGGATACAACTACCTCGAGCAAATTGTCAAACACCACCATTCTCAAATCCAGTTAACAGTTAACTGATTCCGAAAAGCGCGTTCAACTTCACAATCTCCAGCAGGGAACAGATCGTCACAGGGCGTTTGGCAAAACAAGGGCAGGTATTTCAGGACGTTCTGTCAGATAAGATCAGGCAGTAAATGACGTCGTGTGATACAAGGTCAGGCATTGCGGGACGTCACGTCAGATAAGGCCCGGCATTAAGGGACGTCGTGTGTAAAAAAGGTCAGGCATTACGGGACGTCGTTTCAAACACGGTCAGGCATTACGGAACGTCGCGTCAGATAGGGTCAGGCGTTAAGGGACGTCGCGTCAGATAAGGCCAGGCATTACGGGACGTTGCGTCAGATAAGGCCAGGCATTAAGGGACGTCGTGTCATACACGGTCAGGCATTAAGGGACGTCGCGTCAGATAAGGCCAGGCTTTACGGGATGTCGTGTCAAACACTGCCAGGCATAAAGGGACGTCGTGTGTAAGCAGGTCAGGCATTACGGGACGTCGTGTCAGGTCAGGCATTACGGGACGTCGTGTGTAGGTCAGGCATTACGGGACGTCGTGTGTAAGCAGGTCAGGCATTACGGGACGTCGTGTGTAAGCAGGTCAGGCATTACGGGACGTCGAGTCAAACACGGGCAGGCATTAAGGGACGTTGCGTCAGATAAGGCCAGGCATTACGGGACGTCGTGTCAAACACGGTCAGGCATTAAGGGACGTCGTGTGTAGGTCAGGCATTAAGGGACTATCTTTAGGTAAGGCCAAGTATTACGGGACGACGTGTCAGACAACGATCGCCGTGGTTCCCATTATAAGCTGTATTGAGGTTAGTAGTGCATCAAGAAATAAAGGGAAATGAAGCAATAAATTAACACCTCAACATTGACTAGGTACATAAATAGAAATTATATTTATTTGTTTAAAACATGACGAGAAGTGAGGTCAAGGGAAGACACTGGTGAAAATGTAAGCTACACAAATAAAAATTGTTATCACGAAGAAAGAATTAACTCAAAATAGTTGGCATATCACGCAATTTAAAATTATACATGGTGTGACAGTACACACAAAGTATTACAGAAAAATTACTGATGCAGAGTTACTAGAACACAAAGTAAGCTAAAAAGGCGTGTACAAGTTTCAAATCAAGGCACTATCAATAAATAATCTTCCCCTACTTATTACTTGAATGTTTGAAACATCTTTTCACAAGTACACCAAAGCAAAAAAATAAGCGCTTGGAAAGAAGTGGACAATGCAAATGACAATTTTCATCTTTCTTTCTTTCAAACTACATAGCTAAATGAAAACATAAGCACAGGCGAAAACTGACTCAAAAACAGCACACAGCACAGCACACAATTTAAAATTATGCAGTGTGAACAGTAAAAACAGAAGTGTTATAGTAAAAAAGAAATCTGATAAAAGGCTACACTGTAAACGGAAGGGGTGAGAATTTTCACCCTTAGGGGTGATCCCAAAAAACCAACCCTACCTATCTCCCTATAGGGTGTGATTTACTTTTCCGACCCCTAATGGTGTGAATAGCAACCTTTTGAGGAGAAGAAATCTAGTCCTGATCGGTGCGAATATACTCCGTTGCGGGTTCAACGAAGACACCCTGTAGGGTGTGATTATCAACCCTCCGGGAGGCCGACGGCACACCGTGGCTGCCACGGGCGCACCCTATGGTGGGTAAAATTCAACCCTTGCCAGTTGAATACCATCACCCTGTGGGGTGTGAATTAGGGCCGATGCGGGTTCAACGAACACACCCTGTGGGGTGTGAATATCAACCCTCGGGGAGGCCAAAGGCACACCGTGGCTGCCACGGACGCACCCTATGGTGGGTAAAATGCAACCCTTGCCAGTTGAATACCATCACCCTGTGGGGTGTGAATTAGGGCCGATGCGGGTTCAACGCACACACCCTGTTGGGTGTGAATATGAACCCTCGGGGAGGCCAAAGGCACACCGTGGCTGCCACGGGCGCACCCTATGGTGGGTAAAATGCAACCCTTGCCAGTTGAATACCATCACCCTGTGGGGTGTGAATTAGGGCCGATGCGGGTTCAACGAACACACCCTGTGGGGTGTGAATATCAACCATCAGGGCGGCCAATGGCACACCGTGGCTGGCACGGGCGCGCCCCATGATGGGTGAAATTCAACCCTTGCCAGTTGAATAATACAACCCTGTGGGGTGTGAATTAGGTCCGTGTCGGGTTCAGCGAACACACCCTGTGGGGTGTGATTGTCAACCATCAGGGAGGCCAATGGCACACCGTGGCTGGCACGGGCGCACCCCACGGCGGGTAATATTCAACCCTTTCCAGTTGAATACCATCACCCTGCGGGGTGCGATTTCAGTCAGCAGCGGGTTCAACGAACACACCTTGTAGGGTGTGGATATCGACCCCCAGGGAGGCCAATAGCCCACTGTGGCCGGCACGGGCGCGCCCCATGGTGGGTGAAATTCAACCCTTAAGCATCCCATATTCGCTCCCGTGAGGGTGTGTAAGTCGGCCCCTGAACCAGTTCATTTCCAACCGCCACGAGTCGGAATTCAGCGCCCTATAGGGGGGCATACTATGCCCTCAAGAGACCAAAGTAGGGCGATTTTCACACTTCATGGAGTTTAATGATTGTCACCCGAGGGGTAATTAAATGTACCCTGTAGGGCATGTTTACCACGCTAAATGAGGTGTGAACTCAAACCGTAGAACGAGTTAATCGGGAGCATGCGGGAAAATATGGGGCAGTATTTTGAAGGCAGTTGCAGCAAACACGTGAGGCTGAGCTCAGGGCACTGAACCATTTAGGTTTCTAATGTTTCAGTTCCGTGAGTTCAGTCACCTACTTCTCCTACAAACGCCCCTTAAACTCTGTCCTATATTTACCTGCATGTTCTGAATCAGTCCGCTCTACAACACTAAAGCAGTACGCTACAAGGTGCCAATATGGAGACACATAATCCAAGTGTGCTGTGTGTTGTCAATGTTACTGTAACGCTGTGGGCCACACATTAAGGGATTCCAGAGGGACTTCTGACTAACTGAAGAAAACACAAACTCAATTTAGTTAAATGCCCCTTTTTATTGTGCACCTGCGACTAATTGCACAAATTCAACAATTTTTGCAAGGCAGGCGTCACTGGGCCTGTTGTGGGGAGGCCAAAAACTACCTCACATAGAAACCGCCATGAATTGTGGTTGGGTTGAGGATATGCTGCATTCAGCAGAAAAACCCCAGCCACCAGGACCTCTATGGCCTCTCGAATGGACAGGGTCTCTTCTGTCACCAACCGTCTCCCATCCAAGTGCGGGACAAATTTTGCCCCCACAAAGTCGTCGGCCTCTGGTGCACGCTGCACCAGAAGCCACGGGTTTGAAGTGGTTACAAACTGTAACAAAAACAAATAATGTTATAAGCAAGTCCAAAATCAATGAGCTGCCTTGCACATCCTAATGGTCTGCTTGAAGTGTCCAATAAAATTTACCTCGTATGTCACAATCCAATGTTTTGAGGTTTCACTCGCTAGCCATGGCAAACACAGCAAAACTGCTGCCACTTTCCCTTCTGACACTGAAAACACAAGCAAAGCAACCCAGGTGTTAAATTCGGTTTTGAGGGTTGTCTGTACCAATCATAAAAATGAATGAAAATGCCAATTACCACGTTCTCCATGTGCCTCCAGCACTTTCTGCGCTAAGGAGGCCGCCTTTGGCTTGTTCATCAACAAGCCCCACAGTTTATTGATGCGCCTTTGGCACATAAAATTGTTGCAGTTTGCCTCTACGTCCTTGTTAAACTGCCGCTTGGCTTCAAGTATCCACTGTAAACAAAAAAAAAAAAAAAACAAAAAAATTAACCATCACTTTACGTACCCAAAGTGTTCACTGCTAGAACTTAAAATTAGAAGTACCTGTTCCCTGCAGCTCAGGTTTGGGTAGTCCTTTTGCAGTTCTTGTACCGTTGTCCGCACCATGTTAAACCGCCTGTTTACTTTGGTCGCCTCCATGAGGCATGCAATGACCTCCAAGTCATGCTCATCCTTTACCCACTCCTCCTTGATGCTGTTGAGGTGGATTCGCGTAGTGGCAGCATTCTCCCCTACACCATACTGAGGCAGGTCGGAAGCCTGTAGACAATTTCATTAGAAACAGTGAGAGAGAGGCAAAAACACACCAAAAAAGACAGCCATTTGTCCCAGTCACTTCGGATTTGATGCCATGTGGTGGTAAATGTTTATGTGAAAAAGGGGTGCACACATAACAAATCTCTAGGTAGGCAAGCCTTCCCCCACCACATGTCCCGCAAGTGATTATATACCAAAACAGTAATTTCAAAGATTGAAATACCAAGCAGTAAAATCATGCTCATGACATGAAGTCATTGTTTTGATCCCATTACCTTCTCTAACCTGGACTCTGCTCGTAAGAGCTGAGTCCAGCTTGTTGGGATGGCCACCCGAGGGGACTTTGGCTTAAATTGATTCCGCCTCTCCATCACATGCTCCATATCAGGCCCCAGCTTACGCCGCTCAAATTTAAACTTGGACCGCAGAGCATCCCTCCAAGTGAACTGAGATCAGAGGGAAAACAAACAGCATTAATCATTCAATTTCAAGCGTCCTGAAGTAAGTAAATATAAAAATATCAAAAATTTACAATACCCCATTATCAGCAATGCTGGCCCAGGCCTGACCAGCCAACTGGTTGTCCGCTAGGTGCGGGTACTGCCGCAACAGGGCGTCCACAACTCTTGTATACTCCACAGCCATAGGGTACCTACAGTAAATGAAAGCAGAAAATTGACACCAAGTTCGTCATATGCTCAACAGAAAAAGGAACCGATAGCACTTACATATCCGCAACATATTTAACCATATCTTGATTTATGGCCTTGACAATCCTCTTCCTTGTCAAGGAAGAAACTTGAGATTCTGTCTGTAACTCCCTCTTAACTGAGAGGTCAAAAGATGGGAGGGTGTAATTAGCTGGAATCATCTTTCCCCCCAATTTCTGCCTGAGAGGGACTTCATCTTCATCCTCTTCCCCATTGGCATTGTCATCTTCGCTGTTGGGTTCATTTTGCTGAGGCTCTGCAACTGATAAGAAAGGCTATCACTATATTATCACTTCCAACTGACACTCAGATCGCAGAGAAACAAGAAGGTCTGGTTAGACCTAACTAGTAACTTTAACCTATTCTTAACAGCTTGTAAGTGAAATAAGAGAATATATTCTTATGCTGTGTAAAAAAGAAAAAAGAAAAAAAAAAGAATACTTTTTCAAAACGTGACAAACTCGAAGGAACGGAAAACAAAATTTTCGAACCATTTAATGTGCATAAACATATTCTCTTTCGAAGACTAGAAGCTGAGGCAACACAAAGTATGAACACTTAAGACATAACATAAAGTACACACAAGTTGAAGAAGCCCAGGAAACTCACCTCTCTTCAGAATCTTTAATTTAGATCGTTCCTGTATAGAACTGAAGTCTGAAACATCAAAGAAGTCGTCGAATTCAGCATCATACAGCTGGACCAGGAAGTCGCTCGTTGGTCCAGTGATGGAGAATGCAGCCCGGAAAGAGGCCAGGATTGATGCCTCGGCAGAGTCATCCACAACCAATATCTTCCTATTAGCACAATATTGAACAGCGACCCACATTGTAATTCTGAAACATGACAGATTGAAGTTATCTACAGATATTGGTCATTTTGGCAGAAGACATAAGATTGGGTCCTTCCCACAAACTAAACGCATGTTGGAACACAAACAATATTTATTACTGAAATACAGGAATACAATTTAAATCACAAACGAGGCAAATGCGACACAAGACACAAGAAATAAACTGAACTGGGACGGGTAACTGCAGTAAGCATCACTCAACCCTTCACAGGAGAAAACTTAAGCTTTATGATATCTTTTCCTTGGACGCAGTAAGAATGAAGGGTCTGCACTGGCAACAAGCTTTCAGCAGGAGTACATGTAAGCTCAGCACTGGATACAACACAAAATGCATGAAGATTCTCAATGAACTGAACAGGAAGCCACCTCCTACCAATAACATACACCTCTCCAGCAATAACGTAAATGGACACAACTCTAATAAAAATGGGATCACCGTCAGCAACATCCATTATGTTGTAACAACCTTCCCTAATAAGCAACCCATAAACCTTCACAGACGGCACCTTCACAAAGTATTCAGAAACAGGAAGAGGAATTTCACTAGTTAGCAACCTCTGCTCCTCCTCAGGCAAATCCAAGAGACATGAAGAGTGCTGCTTACTCAAAATATGAACTGCAGGTGGCAGAGCCATGCTTCCAGAAAGTTCAAGGCATTCTGTTGTTTTGTGCTTGCCAGGGCATATTGTACATTTAGGCGGTCTGATGCAGTAATTGCCGGTGTGTTCGTACTCGAGGCGCCGGTTGCATATGGCATAGCCCTCTGTATATGGTTCCTCAGTGGTGACTTTGTGGTGGCAAAGTCTTGTCATTTTCCATATATTCTTGTTTGCCTCTGTTGGCTTAAAGGTTAATTTGTACAGGTTTAGTGGTTTACCGTTTTTCACGATAGGAAATATTCTTTCGGCGTTCATTCCTTGGTCCGCAAGTCCTGCCGCAATTTCTTCTGATGAGAAGTCCTTAGGCAGTCCTCTTAAGGTTACCGTGAACTGGTTTCCCCCTTTGCTGCTATAGGTAAAGGCAGGTGCCTTTATGGTGGCTAGGTATGCCATAACTTCCGTATGTTTTTGTTCAGTTTGGCAGGTGATCTTAGTTTTCCCTGGGAGGGCAGCAAGGGTAATCTGGCCTTGTGGGTATTTGGCAAGGAGGTTAGTTTTCAATGCTGTATAGTCTGTCAGTTTTCCCGTGATCAGGATTGGGGGTGGGCGTGGTTGTGTGAGGTCTGCCCGGTTTTCATGTTGCTTGTTTTTTGTGGCTGGTATTTGCAAGGGGCGGTCGACTCTCATAGTACCTCGTACAGAGCTCAATAATACCTTGATAATACCTGGATAATACCATAATACCTTAATAATACCATAATACATTAATAATACCGATAATACTGTAATAATACCGATAATACTTCAATAATATACCGATAATAATTCAATAATACCGATAATACTTCAATAGTATTGGGTGCGTACAGCCTAAGAGGTGGGGGCTCACACCACCGCCGGTGACGGGCGGGCTGGCCTACGCCACCCTTGGCAGGCACCATGCGAATGGGACGCGGGCAGTGGGCAGGGGAGGGGGGTGAGGGTAGTCCGTACCCCCTCTCCGCCCCCCCCCCCCCTCCCTCTGCCGCGGCCGGTCGTCGTAGCCAAAGTCGACGTACGACGTCTTATTCGCACGATCAGAGAGCGAATAATGGAAGACGATATTCGGAGAGGGTTTCGTTCGAGTGTAAGGATTTTAAATTTCCGGAAACTTTCAAAGTTTTGGAAAATTTAACTAAAATTGCCGTTGTATTATTCTTCAAGCTAATAACCAAGTAAAATGGTCATTTCGAAGTTAATTTCGGTTAATATGAGTGTTGAAAGATGTTACTGTAGGCACTTAACAAAATCGCAAACTTTGCTCCCATAGAACGTATGCAGTTTTCCCGGCGTCGGCGGTTAGCCTAGTACACCGCATAAGTACTGTATTTAAAAATAAAACAAGCACTGCAACTCTGCATCGTCTGGTTTGGCCATGCTCAGGAAAGGCGATGGGCACATTTCGACCCATATGCAGGCGGCCAGCATCGCTTCAGGCGATCCTGTGTTGCCAGCCCCTGGCAGCGGGGTATCAGCGAGCCTTCCCTGCCTGCAGTCCCGCGACTGTAGCGCGCCCAGTATGGAGCATACGGAAAGCTCCAAGCGAACCTGACGCGCGTGATTTTAAAATTCGAACGAAAGAACTCGCGTAGGAGCATAGAAACGCAAAAATTTCCAAAATTTCCCATTTTTCGTACCCTTAGGAAATATTTCAAAAATTCCCGGACATATTTCGCTTTTTTCGGAAATATTTCCGACCTTTAAATCCCTATTCCAGTGTTCCAGACAAGCGGCCCAAGCGACCAGCACGCAAAAAAAATGACCTGCCAGGGTGCTAAAGTTCTAGCAAGGGTGCAATATTTTTTAGGAGAATAGACTCAGCTAGATTCTTTGCTGTAGTGCTAAATTGGATTTGCAAAACCTATTTAGCATGTCCAGGCCAAGGAATTAGCACCCGCGCTAAAAATTAAGCTAACTACATGTCTTTCGTCAAAATTTGATTTTTACTCAAAAAATGGTGTCACCAGCTTTCTCCGTTTTCCGCAGCTACCGAGTAGCCACAGTTCATTCCCAACTATAGTTCAAGCCGTCTTACAGTATCAATTGATACCGCGCTGGGAAAACTGGTGACGCTTCGACCGGTGTCGAGCCCGGATCATTATCCAGTGGAGTCTAGCACGGAAGCCACTGACCCACCGAGACAACTACATGCGGGAGGGTCAGCCTCTCATACCATGCGAGGGCCCGGACTAGCTGCGCTGCGTCTTATTGGTGCAGATCGAGTCATTACCGGTGCTCCCGAGGTTTGCAGGGACGCTAATCTGACTTGCTACTGATTCCACCAAGGCTAAATTAATTAGCTGAACAGGACCAGCTCGTTTTGAACACAGCTAAAATCAAAATAGAACCTAAGCTAATGCGAAGGCGACCTCGGCAAAATGGCGCAGCAAAACAGTTATCAATTTTGTCCCACAGCTAAACCCATGCCAGGAAAAAAAAAATTGCACCGGTCTGACTTTCTTTTTTTTGAGTGAGGGGTGTTGAATTCTGATCGATCGATACTTTGACTTTTTCTTCCCATCGATTACCTGCAGCGCGCATTTTGAATCTTCGACGTATTGGCGCGTATTGGCGTATGGCAACACAGTCAGGGTAGCACTAGCCCCCAGCCTCCGGCCTCACCACAAGAAAGGAATGGCATGTAATAGTAATGGGATGATTCAAGGGGACCCTTCAGTTATGCCAGACAGCCATGAGCGTGCATAATGAATAATAATACTTTGGTAATAGCCTAATAATACACAATAGTACTGATAATACTTTCAAAATAGTTTAATAATACTTATAATACTTCCGTACTACCATAATACTTGTATAGTACCATAATAATTTCATCATACCATAATACTTTCATAATTCCATAATACTGTCATAATACTATAATACTTCCATAGTATAGTGCTCCGTACATGACTTAACTGAGTTGACCGCCCCTTGGGTATTTGTTTACGGTTGGTTTGTTTCCTTCTTGGTTGGTGGTTTGTCGGGGTGTTCTGATCTTCTGAGTCGGTTTCTATACGTTGAGATGGTTCTTGTCGGGTTTTAGCTTGCTGGCGGCTACGTCTCTTTTGTTCGACTCGGGTGGTGGTTGGTTTGAAGATGGTTTGTTCTTCTTCTGATGTGTCTAGGTCGGAGATGCGCATTTCTTCGTCTTCCTGTTGCGGGTTTTCTGTTGCTGTTGGGGTTCCTTTTTTGGATTGTCTGGGTGGTGAAGTAGAGTCCAGTCTTCTTTTAGTTTGCTGGGGCTGTTGTGTCTTTGTTGTTGGTATTACTTTTTGAGGCTGGCATAGGCTGGCCCACCACTGTTTCTGACCAGTTGGGAGTTGGGCGCTTGGGTAGCCTTCGGCGACGAGCAGGTTGGCGGGTATCTCATTGCTAGGATTGGGGCGTTTATCTGCTGCGACCAGGTACATTTTGCCGTCAAACAGAGTGAGCTTAACTTTGGCGAGGCTTTCCCCGTGGTATCCTATAAGTTCTACCTCCTTGCCATGTGGCCATGGTAGTTTCCAGCTCTGGAAGTGGTAGCGAGGGAAGTTAGGGACTTGCGTCCGTATCTCAACTGCGACCAGTTGTTCTCCAATGAATGATTTGTGGAAAACCGTTTGCCCGATGTACATTGGCTGTACTTGTTCGGACATTGCAAGTCCGTTGTCCAACACACTTGGCAGTTTTGTGAAGCGTGGTGGAAGTAGCTCTGGGGTGGGCGGGATCAGGGATGGGATGTGGTCTTCCTCATGTGAGAACAAGTCTTGTTCAGGTTGCTGTGGTGTTGCGATTGTAGCGTGGCTTGTTGTTGCAGTTAGCGTGGGTGGCCGGATGGTTGTTCTGGTTTGGGTAGTTGTAACAGTTACGACCGGTGTAATCTTGGCCAGAAAATTTTCTGGCCAGAAATTTTTTTTTTCTTCAATTCATGCCGGTCGGTCTGAAACGTCGAGAAATGAATACTGCACAGTTTTAACAGGTCTGGTTCCCAAGATATTCGGTTTTCAATTTTCGTAATTCTGGCCAGAAATTTTTTTCACCTAAAATTTTTTTTTCTTTTCCGTCCCGTTTGATCTGAAAGGTCGAGAAATGACTGCGAAAAAGTTTTAACAGGCATAGTTGGCCAAATATCCGGTCTACAAAAAACGTAATTCTGGCCAGAAAAAGCTAAGTTTGGCCAAAAATAGCAAATTCTGACCAGAAAAAGCAAAATTTCGCCTGTTAAAACCTAAGACTTGGTTTCAGACGATGCAGCTGGTCGAGCTGGTCGAGACTAAACCCCGTTTAGGGTTTTAACAGGCTAAATATTGGCTCCAGCTGCGTCAGAGTGGATACCAGAGTGTTTTCACGAGAGTGCTCCAATACGCTCGCCGACCCGTACAGGCAAAATTTGGCCTGTTAAAACTTATAGCTTGGTTTCAGACGATGTAGCTGGTCGAGACTAAACACCGTTCAGGGTCTTTACAGGCTCAATATTGGATCTGGATGCGCCACAGTGGATGCGAGTGCGTTGTCACAAGAGTGCTCGAATACGCTCGCCGACCCGTACAGGCAAAATTTGGCCTGTTAAAACCTAAAACACGGTTTCAGACAATGCAGCTGATCGAGCTTGTCGAGACTAAACCTAGTCTAGGGTTTTAACAGGCTAAATATTGGCTCTGGCTGCGTCAGAGTGGATACCAGAGTGTCTTCACGAGAGTGCTCCAATACGCTCGCCGACCCGTACAGGCAAAATTTGGCCTGTTAAAACCTTCAACTTGGTTTCAGACGATGCAGCTAATCGAGCTTGTCGAGACTAAACACCGTTTAGGGTTTTAACAGGCTAAATATTGGCTCCAGCTGCGTCAGAGTGAATACCAGAGTGTTTTCACGAGAGTGCTCCAATACGCTCGCCGACCCGTACAGGCAAAATTTGGCCTGTTAAAACCTAAAACTTGGTTTCAGACGATGCAGCTGGTCGAGCTGGTCGAGACTAAACCCCGTTTAGGGTTTTAACAGGCTAAATTTCGCCTGTACGGGTCGGCTAGCGTATTCGAACACTCTCGTGAAAACACTCTGGTATCCACTCTGACGCAGCTGGAGCCAATATTTAGCCTGTTAAATCCCTAACCGGGGTTTAGTCTCGACAACCTCGATTAGCTGCATCGTCTGAAACCAAGTTCAAGGTTTTAACAGGCCAAATTTTGCCTGTACGGGTAGGCGAGCGTATTGGAGCACTCTCGTGAAAACACTCTGGTATCCACTTTGACGCATCTGGAGCCAATATTTAGCCTGTTAAAACCCTAAACGGGGTTAAGTCTCGACAAGCTCGACCAGCTGCATCGTCTGAAACCAAGTTTAAGGTTTTAACAGGCCAAATTTTGCCTGTTCGAATCGGTGAGCAGACATGCACATCATGTAAAACACATTGGCATCGACTCTGACGCAGCCAGTGCCAATATTTAGCCTGTTAAAACCCTAAACGGGGTTTAGTCTCGACAAGCTCGATTAGCTGCATCGTCTGAAACCAAGTTTAAGGTTTTAACAGGCCAAATTTTGCCTGTACGGGTCGGCAAACGTATTCGAACACTCTCGTGAAAACACTCTGGTATCCACTAGACTTGACAATGTTTTGGTTCATTTCAGGGTGCGTCGCACGCTTGTAGCTATAAATCTCTTGCTTGTCACTTCTAATTTCTTTTCATTTTATTTCCTGTTTTATTTCAGGCACTGTTAGGTGTAGATCTTAGTTTACATTTAATTTTCCATTTTATAGGTGTAGAATTTTAAATACTTAGGGGTTAACTGCTGGTACCGTCTTAGATTTAAATGATTTTATTGCATTCTTAATATTTGCAAAATTTTAAAATTTTCCTTTAGTTATCTTATGTCCACCAACACTTCTAAAGTTCGTCTAATGGGTCGGACCGTCGCATTTACTAATACCGCATTTCTCTCCTTACAGCATTACTGACGTTTACTTTTTTAGTGATCATGGCGCTCACGCCGTGGTTACTACTGTGCCTTCTGCTCATAAGCAGAACAGAGAGTAATAATCAGGGAGGCGGTCTTCTTATTACTGAGACTAAAGCTCTCCAAGTTATGGAGACAGATTTTCGCGTTGCAACAGGTTCCTTAAACGTATATGTCACTACAAATTTACCGTCAATGGCTTTGAAAAATGTATCTCCAATATCTGATAACTGTGATAAAATGACCTTAACAGATATTATAAAAACCTTTGTAAAGCAAGTTCTGCTATGGATGTGACTAGTTATACTATTCTTCGGGAATTAAACAGAGTATTTGTTACTACTGATAGAAGTAAGATGATAAGGAAACAACGATCTTTGATTCCAATTCTGGGCAGAATTCGTCATTGGCTGCAAGGGACTGTTACGGACAGTGATTTGGACAAAGTGATAGAAACTGTGAACAGTCTGGGCCAAAGAGTACAAGTGATAGGAGAAACTACAAATAGAGTCATAAATGCAACAAATAATAATGTAAAAGTGTTGCAAGGTTTAACCGCTACACTTCAGTCTAAAATGAAATATTGCTCGGAAGCCTATAACATAATTGCAGCAGCAGTAAATAATGGCTCTTATTCTTCAGATCTCATGTTCTCTAAAGTTTTGGGATCACTTGTATTACAGACTAAGGTCAACCTTCTGCAAACTCATTTGTTATCACTTAAATCTTTATTCAGTGGCTGTAAGAATTTCATGATTCCACGACTCGTTGTAAATGAGGAAGATTTGAATCAGACATTGTCTAAGGAAGAAGAAAGATTGCATGCCTCCGGCATTGTATTATTATTTTCCCATGCTGAACTGAGTAAATACTATGAACTGAAAACTACAAAATGTGAATTGTTACAAGAAGACAGTTTAAAAATAACAATTCAATTGCCGATTGTCGATAAATTATCCAATTGGAAGGTTGTATCTCTGAAGCCAATAAAATTTTTGGTGAATAGTTTGACCTGTCAAATTGTGGAAAAACAAATCAATGTAGCAAGTAATGGTGTAGAAATGAGGAATCTGGAAGATGCGGAATTGTTCGGAGGTCTCAATGTTTTGTGCATTTCTAACTCTCGTCTCTTATTTGGCAGACACCCGACAAGGCCTCGAAGGGGGATGGAAAGAGGGCTCAGTTACGCCATAGGGCCGCTACTCCCCGTGCCCCCAAGGAGCAGAAGTCCACGCCCACCACGACACCCCGCACCCCTCAGTACCCCCCTGCCGCCGGCACCAGCAGCACCCCTCGCGTCGCCAAGGACCCCACCGCCGGCCGCAGCGACGCCAGCGCCAGCGAGCAGCACCCAAAGGAGTCCCCGGTCAGCACGTCCCGTCGCAAGAAAAGCCCTGTAAGTGAACGAAACGGCGTTAATGCTTTAACCCGTTGGCTTTCGGTCATTTTGAATTAATCAGTCATTTTCATCTTTTTGTTCTCTTTCTTCTGTTTAGCCCAAGAAGGCGAGACTAGAGAGCGACCAGGAGGACGGGGACGAGGACGAGGAAGAGGAGGATGAGGACGGATCCAGGCCAAAGGTGGGCGGCGGCCAAGCGACATAAAAGAGCTGGTGGAGAAAAGATTTGTAAGTCCATTTCTGGCCATTTTGGCACTATCTGGTCATAAACATATTTTACAGTACAGAGTCTCTATTATGGTTTCTCCGTTCTTCTCTCAGATGACATCTACGGAACGGAAGTCTGCGAGACACGGCATCAAGAACACCACACGGTGCCCATACTGTCCCACAATCTTTACCATGAGATCAGAGTGCCATGGGCATATTGAGACGCAGTACCCCGAGACGCTGGCGGAGGATGGGGTGTTCAATGCGGCCCGGAGGATCTACCACGCGAGGCGAGAGGGGGTGCGCGTCCTCTGCAAGAGAAAGTTTGAAATGCACCTAAGCCACCTACCCCGCCTGGCACCGGAAACTAAAACGAAGGTAGTTGCCGTAATAGGCAACATAATGACTGATGCAATGGTCATAGTGGGGGAAGACGACAAGGAGCCGAGGTCCAATCACATGGACTATAAACGAAACCTCAAAGAGATGAAGTGAGGAAACGCAATGTACGGATTAGTTCAAAATGGTATTAAAACGTGATCTTGAACTAATACTCTCTTTTGACGTCTGTCTGTTTCAGGAAATTCTAAGGGGAGAGTTACCCTTGCGACCCGTAGCTTCTTTTTTTTGTTCAGAATTTAGTTCAATTAGAAACCATTCATTCTATCTTAATTTTCCTTTGCCAACTGGCATTGATTTCATTCATAATCATTGTTATTCTCTCAGAGATTTTAAATCTTTCTTTATGTTAATGACTGACTCTTTTCTTGGTAAATAAACTGTGATTGTACCAAAACCACTCTGATTTTCCTCTCCCTGCCCTCCCAAATACTTAGCCAAGATGAATGAGGCTGACACATAAGTAATTCCGTATAAACACTCCAGAATAATTATTATCTTGAATGATTAGCTCAAATCACCTATCAGATTGTATACATCATTTAGTAAAAAAGATTGATTTGTAACTCATGTTAAAAGCTTGCCCTTTGTTGTGTAAAGACGTTTTAGCCTCAACAATTCAAGTTCTCAGTGAAACCACATATGTGTTGCTAAATCCTGGTACTACCGTAAACGTTATCTGTTCGAACCAGCTTGTCCAGAAGATACCCCAAACAAAGAATGGTCGAGTAGAAATAAGTCTCCCATGTCAGTGTGCTTTACAAGAAGTTTTGGGAACTCAAGATATTCTGGTTCATGCTAATCCTATCTGTAACATCTCCAGTGATGAAGTAGCCATTAAAGTCGAATGGGCGACAGAGGAATTCCAATCGCTTCATCTATTCGCGCCTAAACGGCACATTGTTAAAATTTTGGATGAAAATGTAACCCTCCCGGAATTGTCATTTATTACAGTTAGTCCGATGCCAGCTGCAAAAACATGGCATGATTTGCCACTGTTTCATAGTGGTAAATTAGAAATAATTATGTGGATTATATTAATTCTTGTTGGTTGTATTGGAACTTCCTTGTATTTAGAAAAACAATGTAAATTTTGTACTGCTTTGTTGGCATGCTGTCATTGGGTGTCAACAAAAACTAGAAATACAACTGCAGAAAATGACGGGGAAAGACCGAGTCAATATGCGGAAGTCGAAATGGCAGAAAGAACGCCAAGGGCTCGACGGTTTTTACGCCAAGTGGCTAATAATCCCGTCCAGACAACAAATCTTTAGACGTTTTATTTTGTGCTCATTTTTCTAAGTGGTACCTTAATGTTAAAATAGTTAGAATAGCAGTTAAGCAGCACGTTGTCCAACTGGCGGTGCGCACTTAATCCGAATGTTGCCAAGTCCTGTAAGGAGGCGGCACAGTCTTCGAACTGCCCCTTGCCGAAGTCCGTTAGGGACGAGGCCGGACGGGAAAAGGCATAAGCCGACCCTAGCCGAGGGGACATTGCACGCGCCAGGAACCCGGGTCCCACAGCAACAAATGTATAGCATACCATCTAGTTGCACGCCGAGTCCGAAAGGAGGAGGCAGAACTCATTATTGTGGTGACCTCAAGAGCGGGTTACAAGTCCAGACAGCCGCCACCTGAGTTGCGTAGCGAGGAACGGTGTCGGTTGGGGGTGTGTGATTGGAAGGCGTTAGGCGCGCCATCACCGCTCTACCGCGCAAGGGCGTCCATCGCACCTCCGTCGGTATTGGCAAGGACACATCTACGAAGATCAACCGGGATGAAGAACCGACCCCGGTGCAGCAATTCCACGTAGATGGGACTCCAGACAACTACAAAGGCACCAATCAAGATGGGGACATCTTTCTTCAGGGAGAGGGGAGAGAGAGAATGCCGGATCAGATTGTTGTCACATAGTAGTTGTCATAGTCATAGAATTTCGTAATATTAAGTAGCATAAGCAACTTACTATAAGGACTTTTATTTTCTGTATAAAAGAAAAGTAATTATTGAGACACCAATCACTTACCAAAATTTTATGTAAATTGTACAATCTAAATTGATTAAACATTGTAAAATTAAGTCATCGCGAATTCGCCTGAAACTGTCAATAAGATCGAGACGCTCTTCTCCCCAACAGGGGGGATGTCAGGGAGCCGCGTAGGTTTGAATACTCGCGGGCCCTGCAGAGGAAGGCGCGATGACATCCGACCCAGACTCTGCGCGATACTCGGGGCGCAGCGGAAAGCACGGCCCGGGAGCGCGCTGGGTCCGGCCGTCTGGTTAGACGTGTTCCGACCCTCGACTAGCAAAGACCAGCTCCGTAAGTGCTTGGTGGCCTCACTCTTCAGATCAGTTATTTTCTTTAACTTGAATCCAGTGAGTGTTTATTCCCAAACTACAACCTGTGTTACTTCCCTGGTACGACCACTGAGTCTACACCCAGCCGGTTTCCGAGCCTGGGTACGTCGAGTACGAGTGCCTAGCCGGTAAAGCCGACAGGCGGCCAAGTCCAGTGCCCCTAGTGCTAAGAGAACCCAAGGGTGAGATAAAACCTGCACAACATTAGCACTTGCTGTCCTGAAATCAATTACCTTGAGTGTCTCTTCTTTTTCTTCTCCCTGCAACAGTAAAGGAGAATCAGTTACTTGAAGTGATCAGAATCACCAGAAAAGAGAAGAGTTGAACTTAAGAATACAGGGTGTTTATTCTCGTTTGGGACAAAAAGATAGGTAGATAGGACATGCGAAGGGGATCATTTTTCACCCATGGACTACTGGGCGCAAACGTCTGACAACGCGGGAAATTGCGATTTCGTAATGAGCTTTCGCGCCTGCCCGGCAGGCAACCGAGCGCGCGCTGCTGTGTTGCGGGCTGCCTGTGCCACGGCGCTGCAGCATTCGCACGCTGTGCGGCACTCGGCGGCGGCGGCGTGTCGTCTGCTGGCGCTGTCCGGTGACTGCTGTCGCCCACTCTCGCCCCTCATTTGTCTATGCGTTCGTTCTGGCTTCTGCTGCACCGAGGTGGCTGTTGAGAAGTTTGCTTGGAACACAAACACTTCCAACCTTCCGCTCAGCACAGCACGATGGAGAGGTTCACGAGAGCGGAGCTGGCGGACATGCACTTTGTGTATGGCCAGGCGGACGGCGTGGCCAGGAGAGCCCAGAGGATGTACGCGGAGCAGTACCTAGGGCAGGGCACATCCGAACCACCGCATTTTTCCACAATTGCACAACAACCTCCGCGAGCTGCCGCGCGCGAGCTTCCAGGCGAGCTTCTCATCAGCCACCTCGGTGCAGCAGAAGCCAGAACAAACGCATTGACCAATGAGGGGCAAGAGTGGGCGACAGAGGCGGGTGTGTCGTCTGCAGTCACCGCACCGGACAGCCCAAACGAGAATAAACGCCCTGTATAGGCGGATGTAGAATTGACTCAGAAAACAAGGGATCGGAGATGGGTCGTCGGTGTTTGGTGTTGTAGCGGCGTGGCGTAGCGTGGCTCCCCTCATTGGTCGAGGCGGTCAGGCGAAAATCTGCGGAGCGCTGACTCGGAGAGGTGGACCCTGTATGGACGCTACGACTAGCACACCCAGAGAACGCTCTTCTTGAATTAAGCCAAATTGACTTGAATCAAGAAAATTTCGGACATGAATGATCCTAGTTCTTTTTACGATAGATTTAAGAAAAAATAGTACTTCTTCATCATTGATTGTATGAAATCTAGTTCAGAGTTCCGTTAACGCTAGAAAAGAGTTAAGACAAGAAAATTTGACTGATTCAAAACTAGATCGAATTCATTAACGCTTCCTTGTTTCTCACCGGTCTAGATGGAAGAAAATATCTGCGTTAAAACGCCTTTCTTGAAACGAGAGATATTTGTGGGCGCCAGCCTAGAAAACCCTTGACTTGATTTTGCCTCTATCTCTGATTGGCTGTTCCCCCACCCGAGAGTACCTGTGTTCTTCAGTCGGGAACTGCAACGTCATATCCCGAACTTCATACAAACTATGGGTGCGGGTTCAACTCGGACCGATTTTTTTCCCTTCCATTTCTTTTCAGGGTTGGCAGCAGTGGGGCCACGTCATGTGGTGACAAAGCGAGGAAATTTAAACAGTTGAGATGGGCTGGGTAAGTCTAGAGTCCAGGACGTCACCTACGGCGGAAGGCGTGGGAGGAAATGAGGAGGGGGGGGGGGGGCTGAGTGTTAAAGTTCACCGAATTTTGGAATCCTCAGGACCTCACGAGTCCGAATTTATACATAAGTCATAGGCTGACCTGTACGGTTTAGCAGTTAGGCCCTTTGAAAGAAACACATCCAAGATGGCTGGCAACAGTTTTGGGGCACCTTTAACTGGGGGCCGAACCGTTAGGAATATTAGAATGGGGTTTTGACAGGTGGTCTCAGGACGGACTGTTCTCAAACTAAGCGTCGCCATAATTCCAAAATTAAGTCGGGATGTCCTCGAAATAAGGACCTGCCTCCATGGACTCAATTGAAGAAAGGTATAGCTGTCGGACATGCACCATTCGTAACGTCTTCGTGGCTATTTGCGATGCCATCCGCGAAGGGGGAACCCCTTGGCTACCCTACGACTACTGGGCTCATCGCCCTAAAGGGTCGCCGTGGTGGGCTGTGCTGCGGCTGCAGCCGCTTTGTGTCGTCCACTGTTGGTGTCCTGCCACACGTTCAGGGCTGTCTTCCCAAGAGTGTTCCTGCCATGGTGCCTGCCGCGCGTGCCCTCGCGGAAAACCTCATTCGCGAGAACTACATTGTGATTGACGCAACTTTTCTGAAGAAATATCAGAGAGCCATTGTAGCAGCAAACATTTTTGTTTCGGAACAAGAGTTCCAGCTTGCCATCACGCCCATCTTAGGCATCCTGCGAATCCTTCTGAGAACTCAGACGGATGTCCTCCCTCCGTTTGCCTATCTGGGTAAAAAGTTTGATGAGCTCACTGATCCTGCCATAAACATTCTGAGTGATGAGGTGCAATCCTCATCTGATTCCTCCAGTAGTGATGAGGAGCCATGCCATCCAGCAAAAAAAAAGGTAGCTGTTTCCCCACCTTGAATCAGATGATGATTCGTCCACGTCCTAATTTGTATTGTGAAACTCTCAAGAAGACTGATGATGCTGACTGATTAGAATTCTTAATGATGCTGACTGATTATAACTCTTAATGATCATTATTGTGTTTTAACTTCTGTTTGAAGAAGATATTATGTGTGTGTTACGTGTTTGTTACATGTTAGTTATGGTGGTGTTCTGAGTCACCAATGTGTGACTTGATCGATCTGTCACTGACTGATGTTTAATTCTTTAATTCAGTTTTAATTCCTTAATCTCTGATTTTTTTTTAAGTTTTGTCAGTTTTGGTAATAAAACTGTATTGTTTAAATGACAAAAAAAAAAAGGTGGATAGGTGACGACGCACAAAGGCGAAGGACCGTGGTTCGAATCTCGGTCGGTTAACATTTTTTCTTTCCCATCCAATTAGGGATCAAGGTGTATCGTCCGTAGCCAAGGGTATCATATTCTTGAAAATAATGTGACTGCGATACACTTGTTTCAAGAAAAAAACAAACTAAAATCTATCGCATGAAATTCAAGCTCAATTCTCGACTAGAATCAGGAACAGCGTTCTCTGTGTGCAGAAACTATGCATTGGCGGTCCATAAAGGAGGCATGGCCTTACGGGATGCTGGCGCGGCGGCGTCGGCAAGGCAACTAAGGACCACGGCCGAAGGAGGTCGAAACGCTGCAGCAAAGATAACCCAGGCGGCAGGAAAAGGGAAAAGGCATGAGTGTGCAGGAACGTAGAGGTTTTAGAGAGAGGGACAGAAAAAGTCCCGCAGACCAAAGCAGACCATCCCTGGAGGAAAGGGCTGAAAAACAAAAATAAACATTAAACATGCCAAAATTTGGAAGAGAAACGACGGTTACTGAAAGGTGTACAATTAACTGGAGAATCGCGGAGGATCCCGGCTACTCAGTCCACCGGTCCTTCACAAAATAGCGAAAAAAAAGAGAAAAATTAGAAATATGTGTATACGGTGGCCTCCTAGTTACCACCCGAAAGGTGACCCTGGGTGAAATAACTTGACCTTGTCCGCTGGCTGAAAGTCTACTCGTCGCTGTTGAGCGTCGTAGTGTCGCTTCATGCGTGTCCTGTAGTCCACCAGATCGACTCCAAGATTTTCCCGGTTGTCAGCAAGTTGTCTCATCTTTGCTTCCAGGGTGACGCTGCGAACTGGAGCAAGTAGGTTCTCAATACTTAGACGAGGAACGAAACCGTTAAGAGCCACAAACGGCGAAACCTTGATTTCGGTATCACCGAATTCTTTAGCATGAAGGCTACTTTAGGGAGACACGGAAACCAGTTGGAACCTTCCTCATTTGCCATGAAGTGAAGCTGCCGCTTGACTCTCGCCACGGCTTTTTCCACTGCACCGACGCAGAAGTGAGTGTTCGGTGGCGTGACGTTTTGTTGCAAGCCAGCTGCGGATAAGTGCTAGGAAAATTCGGCAGGAGAGAAGGGGTCGCTGTAGAGGCGCTTAGGCAGACCGCAAAAGTAGGCCATACGGTCAAAACAGCGAATAGCATCATTGGCCGCGTTGGACATGACCGACACGGGGGCACCTGAGTCCAGCTGAGCCAGCACCGGCATGGGTGATGAGGGCTGACCGTCTATGAAAGCCAAGCAGGTGGCCAGCAGGCGCGCGTGTGACTGGGTCACTGGGTTCACTGGCTCCGCGACTCCAGAGGCCGTGCTGACTGCAACTATGCACGGGCCCGGGCGCCGCACTCGACGGCGGTAGCAGCTCAGCTGACGCAGCATTGGCGCCGGCAGACTTTGGGTCGCGGCTGCCGCCTCGCTGAAAGCGCTGACCGTTGCAGCGCGCGCGACACCGGCAGGTGGTTGCCGTGAGGGCGATGACCTACTTGGGCTCGGCGTCCGTGACGGAGGTCTAGGTGGCGATGTTGGTGGCTCTACTGAACTAGGCGGTGGTGGCGGCGCAGCTGAACTGGGCCGTGGTGGCTGTTGTGGTTACCGAAGGTGGTGGAGGCCGTGGTCCTGGTGGCACGGGCCATGGAGGCGTCGGCCCTGGTGGTGGGCTCCATGGAGGTGCCAGCAGAGCCAATGACAGGGGACGGAAATGGAGGCGGGCAGCCCCACTGATCCACCCGATAGGAACCGACGGACCAGGTGGCCTGGAGTACCTGGGACAGGACCCACTACTCCGACTGTGTGGTGTCACCTCTTGGTCGGAGCAGGAGTTCCTGGAGTCACAGTGGCTACATGCTCTGGTACACACTCAAGGCTCAAGGGGCCTAAATGGTGGGTCGCACGGATATGAGGTCTGTTCCATTTAATTTGTCGTCGTCAAATTGTGCAGGAACGACACCTAGATCTCCTCTCGGCGATAGTAATTAGTGTTTGGACATTTTGAACACTTTGAACAAAATACTGAACGTTACTAGCTGGTCAGCCCTACAGTTAACAATATTTTAACCGTCATTTTCAACACCAGCGCCGTCATTACACCCAGGAAAACCACCCCGTTTGACATATTTGCTCGAGTTTCAAAAAAGTTACATTTAGGCCCTTATTTTCAAAATGGCGGCTCATGGGGCGAAAATGGTGGGTCGTACGGATACAGGATGTGTTCCATTCAGTTTGTCGTCGTCAAACTGTGCGGAAACGACACCTAGATCATCTTCGGGCGATAATAATTAGTTTTAGAACATTTTGAACACTTTGAACAGAAAATTGAACGCTGCTCAGCTCCTATAGGTCCGACATAAGTGTGCTGCGGCTCAAAATGACCGCTATGACCTAAACAAAAAGCCTACAAAAAATTACGCTTTTTATATGTTTTGCCGTTTTTTTCGGATACCGCTTCCGCTATATTTAAGTAATGCTGGTGTACCGCCTGCGCGCGCACGCGGCACACCAGCGCGACGTCGAGATTCCCCACCACCGCGACGGCAGCCAATAGAGGCCAAGGTAGGTGTGCGCAGGAGCGCACGCGGTACACCACGAAAGTATAAATATTAAGCTCAGAAAAGTTGCGGCATCACTTTGTCACAAAAAAAAAAAAAATCTCGGCCTTTTGGCTAAGATCAGTGGGGTAGACTGGTCCCGGCGCGAGCGTAATAGACTGCCCCGGGACCATAATCGCCAAACTGGATTAGCCAGAGGGGGAAAGGCTTAGGAAAAGGCAAGGGGCCTAAGACCACCCCTTCGACTTTTCCAAGCTCCGAGTCGAGTTCGCTTGGTGGCAGACCTCGCCAAGCAACTCCAAGTGCGATCACCGCCAGTCTGTGCCCGGCCGCGCTTTTTAGCGCCGCCGCCGCCTCAGACCCAGCCGTGCTTTTCAGCACCGCTCCCTCTCTCCGGGCCCTCGTCCGACCGTGCCGCTCCCCGTCCTGGTTGAGCGTGCCACTGCCCCGCAGTGCTGTTAAGGCTGAACCCCCGAAAAAATGAAAATTTCACTATCCATAGTTGAGTACAGTCTCATTCATCACCCAAAGTCTTACCGCCCTGCGACGCCTAGTTTCGGCGTCGCGACGCCCCAAACTTCGGTTTTTTGCATACTTTGAGCATAAGTTTATCGAGAACCAAAGCTCAGAGAACCTTGGCACTTTGCAGACACATGTTCACGTACTCTAGCTGTCCACTGACATATTTGTTACGCGATTTTCAGTTCCAGGAAAGCGCCTCGAACGCCTTGAAAAAGCAGGAAAAGCAAAGCTATATAAGGGGGGCACAGAGAGCAGACACCGAACTCAGATTTATGTCAGTGGACAGCCTTTAATTTCATCTTTCTAAAAACCACTCGGAAACAAGCGTGCGGCAAATAGATTTCTAGAAACTTATGTTTTCCTGGACCCATGTTTTCAGGCTTCCTTCAACAGGAGAGAGAGACAGACGATCAGCGCTTCTCTCTCTTCGTCGTCGGGTGTGGGATGGTGTGGGGGAGCAGGTCAGGTAGTCCGGGCCCGGGCCCTGTGTCCCTGCCCTGTCTGGGCTGGGGGATTAGGCTCCACAATGACCAGTACAGACTGTCATATCTCGCCGAGCTAGACCCCATGATACAGGCTTGCTATGCGAGCACGCGCCGCATGTAAACAGTGGAGGCGGGTGTGACGTTTCGCGACTGCCACGGGCATGCCGCGACCGAGGTGTAATGGAAGGGCCTTCTCGGGCAGTGAGTATCAATGGGTACCAATCACTAAAAATCAATCTCTGCAGCCAGTAGTTGATTCCGGACCATCCAAATCACTCGCAAAATCTACTTCGAAATCTAATTCTAAAATGACTTCACTCCACTCGAAGGAGGCGCGAGTTCAGACGTTGGTCTCAAACTTGGTCTTTTTGGACCACATTTTCTAAAACAACGAGACGTCCCTGGTTGTACTGCGTCTGTGCGGGTGCGAGATAGATACTCGAATATGGGCTTCTCCATCTCCTTTGCACTCCAGCAATCAATCGGGCGCACCATCCCCACTTGGCTAGTCTGTACCAAGCAAACGACACAATGCTTTTGTTGGCACACAACAGGGCCAGCTGTGAGGCAGCGACCCTAACGGGACTCTTTGCCGAGGGCCCACTCAAAATCACTAAATTCTCAAATTCATCCCTGATACTGAAAGAGATTGCACGAAACGCCCTATCGCTCTAATTTCAGCACCGGGCTAAAGTTGGCCAACTTTTTTATTGGCCAACTTTTTTTTTGGCCAAATTTTGACGATACGATCAAATGCGGGAAAGTCCTTTTATGGGTTGCTGAACAACATATCAAAAGATGGCGATGAAAATTTTTGGGAAATTTCTCACATTTTCGCCAGGACTTAGAAACAAAATTGCCACATCTTGACACACGACCACATGCCGAAAAGACGTAGACGCAATATCTACACAAATTGGCCTGTTAAAATTCATGCGGCTGTTACGAACTATAGTTCCAATGCCAAATAATTCGAAAAAGACAGATTTCGAATTTTAACAGGCCATACATTTCCTCTGGCGACGTTCGAAAAGCCGTTTCCGTGCCATCAGTCTCGTGGTCAGCAATGTTGGGAGTTCAATATCTACACAAATTGGCATGTTAAAATTCATGCGGCTGTTACGAACTATAGTTCAAATGCCAAATAATTCGAAAAAGACAGATTTCGAATTTTAACAGACCATACTTTTCCTCTGGCGACGTTCGAAAAGCCCTTTTCCTGACATCAGTCTCGTGGTCAGCGATGTTGGGTGTTCAATATCTAAACAAATTAGCCTGTTAAAATTCTCGCGGGTGTTAGGAACTGAGCTTTTAGTACCAAATAGTTGGCCAAAGACAGATTTCGAATTTTAACAGGCTATACTTTTCCTCTGGCGACGTTCGAAAAGCCCTTTCCCTGACATCAGTCTCGTGGTCAGCGATGTTGGGTGTTCAATATCTACACAAATTGGCCTGTTAAAACTCATGCGACTGTCAAAACCTATAGTTCCAATGCCAAATAAATCGAAAAACACAGATTTCGAATTTTAACAGGCCATACTTTTCCTCTGGCGACGTTCGAAAAGCCCTTCTCCTGACATCACTCTCGGGGTCACCGATGTTGGCAGTTCAATATCTACACAAATTGGCCTGTTAAAATTCATGCGGCTGTTACAAACTATAGTTTCAATGCCAAATAATTCGAAAAAGACAGATTTCGAATTTTAACAGGCCAGACTTTTCCTCTGGCGACGTTCGAAAAGCTCTTTCCCTGACATCAGTCTCGTGGTCAGCGATGTTGGCTGTTCATTATCTACACAAATTGGCCTGTTAAAATTTATGCGGCTGTTACGAACTATAGTTAAAATGCCAAATAATTCGAAAAAGACAGATTTCGAATTTTAACAGGCCATACTTTTCCTCTGGCGACGTTCGAAAAGCCCTTTTCCTGACATCAGTGTCGTTGTCAGCGATGTTGGCAGTTCAATATCTACACAAATTAGCCTGTTAAAATTCATGCGACTGTCAAGTACTATAGTTCCAATGCCAAATAGTTCGAAAAAGACAGATATTGAATTTTAACAGGCCATACTTTTCCTCTGGCGACGTTCGAAAAGCCCTTCTCCTGACATCACTCTCGGGGTCACCGATGTTGGCAGTTCAATATCTACACAAATTAGCCTGTTAAAATTTATGCGGCTGTGAAGAACTATAGTTCCAATACCAAATAGTTCACAAAAGACAGATATTGAATTTTAACAGGCCATACTTTTCCTCTGGCGACGTTCGAAAAGCTCTTTCCCTGACATCAGTCTCGTGGTCAGCGATGTTGGGTGTTCAATATCTACACAAATTGGCCTGTTAAAATCCATGCGACTGTCAAAACCTATAATTCCAATGCCAAATAGTTCGAAAAAGACAGATTTTGAATTTTAACAGGCCATACTTTTCCTCTGGCGACGTTCGAAAAGCCCTTCTTCTGACATCACTCTCGGGGTCAGCGATGTTGGGTGTTCAATATCTAAACAAATACGGCCTGTTAAAATTCTCGCGGGTGTTAGGAACTGAGCTTTTAGTACCAAATAGTTGGCCAAAGGCAGATTTCGAATTTTAACAGGGCATACTTTTCCTCTGGCGACGTTCGAAAAGCCGTTTCCGTGCCATCAGTGTCGTTGTCAGCGATGTTGGGTGTTCAATATCTACACAAATTGGCCTGTTAAAATTCATGCGACTGTCAAGAACTATAGTTCCAATGCCAAATAGTTCGAAAAAGACAGATTTCGAATTTTAACAGGCCATACTTTTCCTCTGGCGACGTTCGAAACGCCGTTTCCGTGCCATTAGTCTCGTTGTCAGCGATGTTGAGAGTTTAATATCTACACAAATTGGCCTGTTAAAATTCTTGCTAGTGTTAGGAACTAAACTTCTAGTACCGAATAGTTGGCTAAAGACAGATTTCGAATTTTAACAGGCTTTACTTTTCTTCTGGCGACGTTCGAAAAGCCCTTCTCCTGACATCACTCTCGTTTCCGTGCCATCAGTGTCGTTGACAGCGATGTTGGGTGTTCAATATCTAAACAAATTGGCCTGTTAAAATTCTCGCGGGTGTTAGGAACTGAGCTTTTAGTACCAAATAGTTGGCCAAAGGCAGATTTCGAATTTTAACAGGCTATACTTTTCTTCTGGCGACGTTCGAAAAGCCCTTCTCCTGACATCACTCTCGTTTCCGTGCCATCAGTGTCGTTGACAGCGATGTTGGGTGTTCAATATCTAAACAAATTAGCCTGTTAAAATTCTCGCGGGTGTTAGGAACTGAGCTTTTAGTACCAAATAGTTGGCCAAAGACAGATTTCGAATTTTAACAGGCTATACTTTTCCTCTGGCGACGTTCGAAAAGCCCTTTCCCTGACATCAGTCTCGTGGTCAGCGATGTTGGGTGTTCAATATCTACACAAATTGGCCTGTTAAAACTCATGCGACTGTCAAAACCTATAGTTCCAATGCCAAATAGTTCGAAAAAGACAGATTTCGAATTTTAACAGGCCATACTTTTCCTCTGGCGACGTTCGAAAAGCCCTTCTCCTGACATCACTCTCGGGGTCACCGATGTTGGCAGTTTAATATCTACACAAATTGGCCCGTTAAAATTCATGCGGCTGTTACAAACTATAGTTTCAATGCCAAATAATTCGAAAAAGACAGATTTCGAATTTTAACAGGCCATACTTTTCCTCTGGCGACGTTCGAGAAGCTCTTTCCCTGACATCAGTCTCGTGGTCAGCGATGTTGGCTGTTCAATATCTACACAAATTGGCCTGTTAAAATTCATCCGACTGTCAAGAACTATAGTTCCAATGCCAAATAGTTCGAAAAAGACAGATTTTGAATTTAAACAGGCCATACTTTTGCTCTGGCGACGTTCGAAACGTCGTTTCCGTGCCATCAGTGTCGTTGTCAGCGATGTTGGCAGTTCAATATCTACACAAATTGGCCTGTTAAAATTCTTGCTAGTGTTAGAAACTGAGCTTCTAGTACCAATTCGTTGGCCAAACCCAGATTTCGAATTTTAACAGGCCATTCTTTTTCTCTGGCGACGTTCGAAACGCCGTTTCCGTGCCATCAGTGTCGTTGTCAGCGATGTTGGGTGTTCAATATCTACACAAATTAACCTCCTAAAATTCTCGCGGGTGTTAGGAACTCAGCTTCTAGTACCAAATAGATGGCCAAAGCCTAATTTCGAATTTTAACAGGCCATACTTTTCCTCTGGCGACGTTCGAAAAGCCATTTCCGTGCCATCAGTGTCGTTCACAGCGATGTTGGGTGTTCAATGACTAAACAAATTGGCCTGTTAAAACTCATGCGACTGTCAAACCCAATAGTTCCAATGCCAAATAGTTCGAAAAAGACAGATTTCGAATTTTAACAGGCCATACTTTTTCTCTGGCGACGTACATAAAGCCGTTTCTGTGCCATCAGCGTCGTTGTCAGCGATGTTGAGAGTTCAATACCTACACAAAATGGCTTGTTAAAGTTCTTGCGGGTACAAGGAACCGAGCTTATAGTACCAATTAGTCGACCAAAGCCTGGTTCGAAAAAGACAGATTTTGAATTTAAACAGGCCATACTTTTTCTCTGGCGACGTTCGAAACGCCGTTTCCGTGCCATCAGTGTCGTTGTCAGCGATATTGGGTGTTCAATATCTACACAAATTAACCTCCTAAAATTCTCGCGGGTGTTAGGAACTCAGCTTTTAGTACCAAATAGATGGCCAAAGCCTAATTTTGAATTTTAACAGGCCATACTTTTCCTCTGGCGACGTTCGAAAAGCCATTTCCGTGCCATCAGTGTCGTTCACAGCGATGTTGGGTGTTCAATGACTAAACAAATTGGCCTGTTAAAACTCAGGCGACTGTCAAACCCAATAGTTCCAATGCCAAATAGTTCGAAAAAGACAGATTTCGAATTTTAACAGGCCATACTTTTTCTCTGGCGACGTACATAAAGCCGTTTCGTGCCATCAGCCTCGTTGTCAGCGATGTTGAGAGTTCAATACCTACACAAAATGGCCTGTTAAAATTCTTGCGGGTACAAGGAACTGAGCTTATAGTACCAATTAGTCGACCAAAGCCTGATTTCGAATTTTAACAGGCCATACTTTTCGTCTGGCGACGTACGTAAAGCCCTTTCCCTGACATCAGTCTCGTGGTCAGCGATGTTGGGTGTTCAATATCTACACAAATTAGCCTGTTAAAATTCATGCGACTGTCAAGAACTATAGTTCCAATGCCAAATAGTTCGAAAAAGACAGATTTTAAATTTTAACAGGCCATACTTTTCCTCTGGCGACGTTCGAAACGCTGTTTCCGTGCCATCAGTGTCGTTGACAGCGATGTTGGGTGTTCAATATCTAAACAAATTAGCCTGTTAAAATTCTCGCGGGTGTTAGGAACTGAGCTTTTAGTACCAAATAGTTGGCCAAAGCCTAATTTTGAATTTTAACAGGCCATACTGTTCCTCTGGCGACGTTCAAAAAGCCGTTTCCGTGCCATCAGTGTCGTTGTCAGCGATGTTGGGTGTTCAATATCTACGGGAGCGTCCTTTAATTACGTAAGGGCATTTTGGGGTGTTTTTAACCCCCCTCCCCCCATATAAGGCTCTGTAAGATTTCGAGACCCCCCCCCCCCTTCTTACGTAAGATTTTGCAAAATTTGCCCAAAATTGAAAAAAAACGCAAATAAATGCATTTGAGTGGTTTTTGTTGTTTTTTGCTTACTAGTATAGGAGAAATGTTGAGAGTTAGGTATTTAATGAAGCAGACTGAATTAAAGGTACAACTGGTTTAATTATTTGTACTGTCCAGTACAAAAATAAATAATAAATAAACAAATAAATAAATGTTATAAAATAACAAGTTATACAAGATAAACTAAAATTCTTGGCCTTTAAAATTAAGAGAAACGAAAATTCTTCGCCTTTAAAATTTATGGAGCCTCAGCCCAAGGGCATCTCAGCCACTCCTGTAGGGAAGAGATGTTTTCAATGCTTGGCTGTGGAGGCGCACGCTCGGCGAGCAGGCTGAGCGGCACCTCTTCCTCCGGCAGCCACTCGACGTCCTCAGCCCCCGTGTCGTCGTCGATGGTGCGGCAGAGTACCTCGCTGTCTCGCTGGGCCAGCTGCGCGGTGATCCTGGAGGATCGTCGACGACGTTCGACAGGAGTAGTCTCTCTATACAATACAAATTTTCCCTGAAACGTCTGCTCCACTAAAATACCATACTAAGACTGAACCCGTAGGTACTGCTTACCCTGCTACTTCTGCAACGGCACCTGCTGCTATCGGCGTGGCTTCCATGGCGCGGCGCGTCATTGCTGCTGCCTGCCGGGCTGTGGGGTGCAAGTGGCGCGTGTGCTGCTCTGCGGCCCTGATGCTGGCAAAGTAGATCCCGCACGTGGAGCACGTGCGTCGCTTCACGTCGCCAACGCTTGGACAGGAGATGTCGTAGGGCAGCTTCGCCATCTCCTCGTCTGTGTGGCCGGGAAGCCTAAGCTGCAGCGACAGCCTCTGGTAAAGTGGCAGGAAATGGCAGCCCTCGGGATTTTCCTTGGTGGAACAGAGACGAAGGCGGCCATTCTCTTGGACACATTTAAGAGGTGCGGGGAAGAACCCCGTCGGGAGGATGGTCCTTAGATCACTCCGAGGCGATGCGCAGCACAGGAGGTCCTCGCACTTCACGATCTGTAAAGTTCAGAACATTAACACTTTGGAGTAAAAAAAAAGCACGAGGATGAGGACAGCGTCGGACACGTACGGAAGTGACCGTCGAACCCCCCGTTCAAGCCGAGACCCGGTCAGCCCCGGTAGGCAGCCCTGCCGTCGGCCGCCCCCACGGTCTCCCGTTCCTCGCGAGGCCGCCGTCGTCCTACCCGTCCGTGGGGACCTGCAGGTCGCCGTCGTCCTCCCCGTCGGCGGCGACCTGCACTTCTATGAGGGGCGTTTGTGACTATGTACAATGCATCCAAATCAAACTCTTTGAAGTGCTTTATAGCGAAAGCAATTGTCCTGGGATACCTGGAAAAATAGTAAAAACAAAATAAAGTACTCCGGAGAAGCTCAAAACGGAAGTGAGAAGTCGAAACGAAGAAGAAGAGTGCAAGGGAAGTATGAGAAATCGAGTATTCGGAACCCCACCGCTCTTAAAAAAAATCACGCGATTTCTCGTTTATTTTCTCCGGGATTCTTCTTCATCGTCACGACTTCTTACTTCCGTTTCCAGTACTTAGTTCTTGTCGCACCGTATTGTCCGTTGAACCGAAAAATTTAACTTACCTCGGATTTTCATCCGGACCGCCATCTGCCGAGACAATCAAAATTGGTTTGGCCACGTCTCCCGATTTCAAAATATCTTTGAAGGAATCCATCTGAAATAGCTTGTTTAGATCATACGCATGGCTTGCTGCTGTTGAGCTGGAGTGTTTCCCGCTGCGTATTGCAATGTAAGTTGGACCACTGTGCGTTACCGCATCAGGGTTGCCAGTACCATTGGGTTTTATCACGCAACCGGCATATACTGATGGAATCAGCTTGTGCCTCTCCCCGACAACCCAGTTGTGATCGGGGAGAGTTACCATGTAGTCAACGTGCATAAGTAGGGGCGCTTGTTCTTTGGCAGCCGTCATGCCGATCGGGACTCGAGCCTTGTCGTCCTGCGATAGAAAAATAACTTGGCCAGGGCCAAGCAGAGAAGCCAGTGACTCCAGGTATCTGATCGAGGCTGTACAAAACTTGCCGTCGGGGTGAGATTTGTGTAGGTCATTGGATGGCCTTGAGAGGCGAACAGGGACTGTAACAATGTGCCTCCGTCCTTCAATAGTGCTGGAATTGCGGGGTAGTAATCTATAATACAACGCACTACGGGAAATACTGAAGTTCTGTTCCTCCAACTTTTTCTGCAGGTCAGTCAATGTACGGCAGCATCTTATCTCCTCTGTACGGCGGCGATCGTGAGCGGCGCTCCCGTGAATTGCTATTTCAATTATAGTTTCAAGAAGGGCAGGCTGGCTTTCTTCTAGTCGAGGACGACCTGGATGTGGTCTCCCAACGACTGGAGCTCCGTTAGATGGCTGCACAGTCTTTAATACAGTTTTAATTTTTTCTCTGTACTTGGATTGGTATATCATGTTTAATGCCTTTTTTTCATAAGCTGCTTCTGAAATTTAATCTCTTTAGAAGTCTTCTTTATTTCTTTATCACTCTCCCTTGTGTCAATAAGGCCTAGGTCCTTTGCCAGTAATTGTTTGTTAAGGTGAATCTCTAATGCTTGTACTTTTTCCTTTACAGCACTTTGGGCGGGAGTCGCATACTTGCGTTTCAGTGGCGTTTCGTTTGCTACCAAATCACTGTCAGGATCATCTGGATCTATGTTGGGATTTTCAGGAGACGATGGTGTGGTCAAAGCAGACTGGCTAGCAGCAGAGACCGTGACGCCAGAAGGGCCAGCACCATCCGTGACGCCAGATGGACCTGCTCTGGAATCCGCGACAGATGCGGTTGCAATGCTTTTAGGCGGTATCTGTCCCCCAAAAAAGAACAACGAAACATACTGTACTTTGGGGGATTGTAACACTAAGCCGAGTGGCCAAAATTCGCGAACTTATTTAAATTTAGCTGAGTGCCCCTTCCGAAATAGGGTATTCCAACGAAGGATTTGGTCGGAAGTAAGAGGAACAAAACGGCTTCCAAAATACGGCGGTGGTGGAAACTCGGCACTGAGCGCGTACGCGCATCCTGTTCGGCCGCTACCCTCAACACAATACTTTGGAAGTCGTTTTGTTCTCACTACCAGCTAAATCCTTCGTTGGAATACCCTATTACGCACTGATTAAATCGGTTAAACTAACTCACCTTTAAAAACATGTTCATGAGAGCAGACGTCTTGCGTGTTTTGCCCTCCTTAAGTTGAACGACGTGCTCATTCACCGCTCTCTGCAGTTCGTTTTGGCCTGGGTGTTGCTTTTTAATGGACTTCCATTTTTCGTTGACCTTGGCTTGAATTGCAGGCTTACTAAGCTCGCTTGCGTACCTCGATTGGTACGCCTCATAGAGGCGTACGTACGGCCCTGACATTATACACGCACCGGTTGAACACTCAACAATGTTTGTTGGGAGTCGAGCGAGCGAGTTGCCAAACAGCCGCGCTGACACCTGACACCCAGCCGCTGCTGCCGCGCCGCAGGCGAGCCGACCGAGCCTAGCGAGCCCAGAGCCTGAGCGCGAGGCGTGGAGTATAGACCCAGCCGAGTCCTGTGCGCGCACAGCCGACAACCAAGCTGAGCCTGCGCGAGGCGTGGGGTATAGACGCACTAGCGCGCGGAGGGCAACGTAAGGGCAACATAAGATTTGCCAGACCCCCCCCCCCCAAAAAACCCCTTACGTAATTTAAGGACGCTCCCTACACAAATTGGCGAACGTCGCCAAAGGAAAAGTACAGCCTGTTAAAATTCGAAATATGTCTTTTGCGAACTATTTGGTATTGGAACTATAGTTCTTAACAGCCACATGAATTTAAACAGGCTAATTTGTGTAGATATTAAACACCAAACATCGCTGACCACGAGACTGATGTCAGGGAAAAGGCTTTTCGAACGTCGCCAGAAGAAAAGTATGGCCTGTTAAAATTCGAAATCTGTCTTTTTCGAACTATTTGGCATTAGAACTATAGTTCTTAACTGCTGCATGAATTTTAACAAGCCAATTTGTGTAGATATTGAACTGCCAACATCGCTGACCACGAGACTGATGGCACGGATACGGCTTTTCGAACCTCGCCAGAGGCAAAGTATGGCCTGTTAAAATTCAAAATCAGGGTTTGGCCAACTAATTGGTACTAGAAGTTTAGTTCCTAACACTAGCAAGAATTTTAACAGGCCAATTTGTGTAGATATTGAACTGCCAACATCGCTGACAACGACACTGATGGCACGGAAACGGCGTTTCGAACGTCGCCAGAGGAAAAGTATGGCCTGTTAAAATTCAATATCTGTCTTTTGTGAACTATTTGGTATTGGAACTATAGTTCTTGACAGTCGCATGAATTTTAACAGGCTAATTTGTGTAGATATTGAACACCCAACATCGCTGACCACGAGACTGATGTCAGGAAAAGGGCTTTTCGAACGTCGCCAGAGGAAAAGTATGGCCTGTTAAAATTCGAAATCTGTCTTTTTCGAATTATTTGGCATTTTAACTATAGTTCGTAACAGCCGCATGAATTTTAACAGGCCAATTTGTGTAGATATTGAACACCCAACATCGCTGACCACGAGACTGATGTCAGGAAAAGGGCTTTTCGAACCTCGCCAGAGGCAAAGTATAGCCTGTTAAAATTCAAAATCAGGGTTTGGCCAACTAATTGGTACTAGAAGTTTAGTTCCTAACACTAGCAAGAATTTTAACAGGCCAATTTGTGTAGATATTGAACTGCCAACATCGCTGACAACGACACTGATGGCACGGAAACGGCGTTTCGAACGTCGCCAGAGGAAAAGTATGGCCTGTTAAAATTCAATATCTGTCTTTTGTGAACTATTTGGTATTGGAACTATAGTTCTTGACAGTCGCATGAATTTTAACAGGCTAATTTGTGTAGATATTGAACACCCAACATCGCTGACCACGAGACTGATGTCAGCAAAAGGGCTTTTCGAACGTCGCCAGAGGAAAAGTATGGCCTGTTAAAATTCGAAATCTGTCTTTTTCGAATTATTTGGCATTTTAACTATAGTTCGTCACAGCCGCATGAATTTTAACAGGCTAATTTGTGTAGATATTGAACACCCAACATCGCTGACCACGAGACTGATGTCAGGGAAAGAGCTTTTCGAACGTCGCCTGAGGAAAAGTATGGCCTGTTAAAATTCAAAATCTGTCTTTTTCGAATTATTTGGCATTAAAACTATAGTTTGTAACAGCCGCATGAATTTTAACAGGCCAATTTGTGTAGATATTGAACAGCCAACATCGCTGACCACGAGACTAATGGCAGGGTAACGGCTTTTCGAACGTCGCTATAGGAAAAGTGTGGCCTGTTAAAATTCGAAATCTGTCTTTTTCGAACTATTTGGCATTACAACTATAGTTCTTCACAGCCGCATAAATTTTACCAGGCTAATTTGTGTAGATATTGAACACCCAACATCGCTGACAACGACACTGATGGCACGGAAACGGCGTTTTGAACGTCGCCAGAGAAAAAGTATGGCCTGTTAAAATTCGAAATCAGAGTTTGGCCAACTAATTGGTACTAGAAGTTTAGTTCCTAACACTAGCAAGAATTTTAACAGGCCAATTTGTGTAGATATTGAACTGCCAACATCGCTGACAACGACACTGATGGCACGGAAACGGCGTTTCGAACGTCGCCAGAGGAAAAGTATGGCCTGTTAAAATACAATATCTGTCTTTTGTGAACTATTTGGTATTGGAACTATAGTTCTTGACAGTCGCATGAATTTTAACAGGCTAATTTGTGTAGATATTGAACAGCCAACATCGCTGACCACGAGACTGATGTCAGGAAAAGGGCTTTTCGAACGTCGCCAGAGGAAAAGTATGGCCTGTTAAAATTCGAAATCTGTCTTTTTCGAATTATTTGGCATTTTAACTATAGTTCGTCACAGCCGCATGAATTTTAACAGGCTAATTTGTGTAGATATTGAACACCCAACATCGCTGACCACGAGACTGATGTCAGGAAAAGGGCTTTTCGAACGTCGCCAGAAGAAAAGTATGGCCTATTAAAATTCAAAATCTGTCTTTTTCGAACTGTTTGGTATTGGAACTATAGTTCTTGACAGTCGGATGAATTTTAACAGGCCAATTTGTGTAGATATTGAACAGCCAACATCGCTGACCACGAGACTGATGTCAGGGAAAGAGCTTTTCGAACGTCGCCAGAGGAAAAGTATGGCCTGTTAAAATTCGAAATCTGTCGTTTTTGAATTATTTGGCATTGAAACTATAGTTTGTACCAGCCGCATGAATTTTAACAGGCCAATTTGTGTAGATATTGAACTGCCAACATCGGTGACCCCGAGAGTGATGTCAGGAGAAGGGCTTTTCGAACGTCGCCAGAGGGAAAGTATGGCCTGTTAAAATTCGCAATCTGTCTTTTTCGAACTATTTGGCATTGGAACTATAGGTTTTGACAGTCGCATGAGTTTTAACAGGCCAATTTGTGTAGATATTGAACACCCAACATCGCTGACCACGAGACTGATGTCAGGGAAAGGGCTTTTCGAACGTCGCCAGAGGAAAAGTATAGCCTGTTAAAATTCGAAATCTGACTTTGGCCAACTATTTGGTACTAAAAGCTCAGTTCCTAACACCCGCGAGAATTTTAACAGGCTAATTTGTTTAGATATTGAACACCCAACATCGCTATCTACGACACTGATGGCACGGAAACGAGAGTGATGTCAGGAGAAGGGCTTTTCGAACGTCGCCAGAAGAAAAGTATAGCCTGTTAAAATTCGAAATCTGTCTTTGGCCAACTAATTGGTACTAGAAGTTTAGTTCCTAGCACTAGCAAGAATTTTAACAGGCCAATTTGTGTAGATATTGAACTGCCAACATCGCTGACAACGACACTGATGGCACGGAAACGGCGTTTCGAACGTCGCCAGAGGAAAAGTATGGCCTGTTAAAATTCAATATCTGTCTTTTGTGAACTATTTGGTATTGGAACTATAGTTCTTCACAGCTGCATAAATTTTAACACGCTAATTTGTGTAGATATTGAACTGCCAACATCGGTGACCCCGAGAGTGATGTCAGGAGAAGGGCTTTTCGAACGTCGCCAGAGGAAAAGTATGGCCTGTTAAAATTCAATATCTGTCTTTTTCGAACTATTTGGCATTGGAACTATAGTTCTTGACAGTCGCATGAATTTTAACAGGCTAATTTGTGTAGATATTGAACACCCAACATCGCTGACCACGAGACTGATGTCAGGAAAAGGGCTTTTCGAACGTCGCCAGAGGAAAAGTATGGCCTGTTAAAATTCGAAATCTGTCTTTTTCGAATTATTTGGCATTGGAACTTTAGTTCGTAACAGCCGCATGAATTTTAACAGGCCAATTTGTGTAGATATTGAACAGCCAACATCGCTGACCACGAGACTGATGTCAGGGAAAGAGCTTTTCGAACGTCGCCAGAGGAAAAGTATGGCCTGTTAAAATTCGAAATCTGTCTTTTTCGAATTATTTGGCATTGAAACTATAGTTTGTAACAGCCGCATGAATTTTAACAGGCCAATTTGTGTAGATATTGAACTGCCAACATCGGTGACCCCGAGAGTGATGTCAGGAGAAGGGCTTTTCGAAAGTCGCCAGAGGAAAAGTATGGCCTGTTAAAATTCAATATCTGTCTTTTTCGAACTATTTGGCATTGGAACTATAGTTCTTGACAGTCGCATGAATTTTAACAGGCTAATTTGTGTAGATATTGAACACCCAACATCGCTGACCACGAGACTGATGTCAGGAAAAGGGCTTTTCGAACGTCGTCAGAGGAAAAGTATGGCCTGTTAAAATTCGAAATCTGTCTTTTTCGAATTATTTGGCATTGGAACTTTAGTTCGTTACAGCCGCATGAATTTTAACAGGCCAATTTGTGTAGATATTGAACAGCCAACATCGCTGACCACGAGACTGATGTCAGGGAAAGAGCTTTTCGAACGTCGCCAGAGGAAAAGTATGGCCTGTTAAAATTCGAAATCTGTCTTTTTCGAATTATTTGGCATTGAAACTATAGTTTGTAACAGCCGCATGAATTTTAACAGGCCAATTTGTGTAGATATTGAACTGCCAACATCGGTGACCCCGAGAGTGATGTCAGGAGAAGGGCTTTTCGAATGTCGCCAGAGGAAAAGTATGGCCTGTTAAAATTCAATATCTGTCTATTTCGAACTATTTGGCATTGGAACTATAGTTCTTGACAGTCGCATGAATTTTAACGGGCTAATTTGTGTAGATATTGAACACCCAACATCGCTGACCACGAGACTGATGTCAGGAAAAGGGCTTTTCGAACGTCGCCAGAGGAAAAGTATGGCCTGTTAAAATTCGAAATTTGTCTTTTTCGAATTATTTGGCATTTGAACTATAGTTCGTAACAGCCGCATGAATTTTAACATGCCAATTTGTGTAGATATTGAACTCCCAACATTGCTGACCACGAGACTGATGGCACGGAAACGGCTTTTCGAACGTCGCCAGAGGAAATGTATGGCCTGTTAAAATTCGAAATCTGTCTTTTTCGAATTATTTGGCATTGGAACTATAGTTCGTAACAGCCGCATGAATTTTAACAGGCCAATTTGTGTAGATATTGCGTCAACGTCTTTTCGGCATGTGGTCGTGTGTCAAGATGTGGCAATTTTGTTTTTAAGTCCTGGCGAAAATGTGAGAAATTTCGTAAAAATTTTCATCGCCATCTTTTGATATGTTGTTCAGCAACCCATAAAAGGACTTTCCCGCATTTGATCGTATCGTCAAAATTTGGCCAAAAAAAAAAAGTTGGCCAATAAAAAAGTTGGCCAACTTTAGCCCGGTATTTCAGCTGGGTTTGCCGTTTGAATGAAGTTTCTAGCACCACTAGAACGCGTGTTTTGAACGGCAGAAGCAGGGCAGGAGACGGCCCGCGGCCGCTCGAGACTCCCAGCTAGCTCCGGCAGAGCTGCGATGAGGCAGGCTGCACTGTCTGCAGGGCGGGGGTGCAATAAATATGTCCACGGTCTCCGCGCGGCACAGTGCCATTCAGGTAACCGGAGGCCCAGCCAGGCCCGGCTAGACTCGGCCTCCGGAGAGGACCTGCGCGGCCCTCGTGCTCAGAGTTGAGGCTCGGGGTTCAGCCTTAAGCGCCGCCTCGCGCCGTCTCCAAGAAGCCACAGCGGTTGCGGCTTCATCACCATGCCCGGGCGGTACGGCTCCTCCGTGTTCTGTCTCCGCACTCCGAACCTCGACTTCGCTAAGCTGGTCGTACGGGATATGAGCTGCTCCGCGTTCAGCCTGTTCAACAAGCACTGGATACACGAGGGCTTCCACTGCTTCCAGTTGGACGGCGAGGTTATCCTGGGGGACAACCCCATCACGTGGCTGGATGAAGATCTCCAGGCAGAGATCGATCCGCTAGAGGATTACGATTTTTTCGTGACATGGCGCCCCGCCGAACTCGGCGAACTATACCAGGTCATCATTGATCTGGTCCCGGATATCTTTCCGGAGGAGGAGATTTCTGCGGCCCTCATGGCGGACCCTGAAATCAAAGTCTGCTCCATCGTCCCCCGGCCCTCCCCGGGCGACCTGCTCACCGAGCTGATGGAGACCGGCGTCGACATGGCTCGAGTCCGGCAGCCCCGCGACCTCGTTGTCGAGCTCCAAGGGGACCCGGACGCCATCAGTAGCCTCATCTGCCGGGGCTTGCGTGTGAGCGGAGTTTTTCTCTCTGTTCGCTTCGCTGAAGAAAGGCGGGGAGGCTTCCCGCTCTCTGCCTCCTTCCACCTCCGGCATGGAGCATCAACGCCCGCTCCTGGCACTGTAGCCACCTCTTCGCCACCTGTTAGTGCTACCAACCCGCCTAACACAGACTCCTCCTTGACCGCTGATGCGAAGACACCCAGCGCAAAGAAGCCTGGCACCAAGAAACTTCGCCCCGGTCCCCGGCCCGACGCTCCCAAGAAAATCAACGTCGGCGCCCCCAAGAAGCCCGTCAGCATGCCCGAGAAGAAGCCCCCTCCTCGTAGGGTCGCCCCAGGGCAGGCTGAGCGCCGGGAGGTCTCCGGCCGTCCGCGACCAAGCGTCACGCAGTGCTTCCGGTGCCAAGGATTTTCCCATAAATCTCCAGAGTGCACCAAAGAGACATGCTGCAGGAAGTGTGCTGGGCCCCACACTGCCAGGGACTGCAATGCCAAGTTCAGGTCATGCGTCAACTGCAGTGGTGCCCACGCCTCCTCGTCTCTGGGCTGCCCTGCAAGGCCAGGGCGTTCGGCAAAGAAGCCTGCCCACCCCCCACCCCGAGCCGGCCCCCAGCCGCCGGGACATAAGAGGCCCAGCCCGGGTTCCTCTCCGGCCGAAGCCACGTTCCTCGTGAACCTGCTTCGCCGTCTGCTCGCTGAGCACAATCCATGTCACGTCAAGACGACGCAGAGACGGAGTCACTTCAGCCACAGCACGGAGCCGCCGCTGAGACGCCGCCCACTACGCTCAGCAGTCTCTTAAAATATTTATTAATGTTGTTTATGTTTACCTGTCGGCTTCCTCTTCTAGCCTACCAGTGCCTCTGTTGTAACCCTCTCTGTGCTCTGCGTGACTTGTCTGCTAATTAATCTATTTATTTATGTTAATCAGCCACTTTGGCCCTGACCCTCGGGTCCATGTTTTACTTTAAATTTCTTTCTGTTTGTGTGTGTTAAATGTGTAATGCTTGTTTTAATTCACATCTACACAATCCCCCATCAAAAAAACCACACACTCTACATATTTTTAAAATTAACCAAATTCCTTTCAGGAAAAACCTTGTAAAAACATGGTTGAAATAAAATATCTGTTCTTTGAACACTTCACATATATGTGACGGAACCCTTAATGGTGACTTACTGCCTGCGTGCTCAAGTGACGTTTGCCAGCGCAAAAGTCACGCAAATGTGATTTTCCCTCTTTTTCCAACGTATTTGACGGACGGACCCTCTTATTTATTGACCTTCCCCTCAGGAAATATTTGGTGTTTGGTCACCAAATGTGGTGCGTACCCATTTGAGTGACGTTTGAAAGACAGTGCGTGCATGTTGGGGTAGCTAATTGTGGTGTTGGTTGTAACCCTGGTGTTTTAATGTACTGACCTATGTTATAGCTGTTGTTTTGTATTCCCTTTTGCACATACCCAAAACACTTCCTTTCTCTGCCAAGACTTATTAAAATCCCCATGGCATTGGAAGGAGACACAACACAACTCAATGTTTACAAGTGTTTTCAGCACACTAGGATGTCTAACCCTAATCAATACTTCTCTTTTCATTTCCAGGCAATTTCTATTGTGCATGTTTTGTTGATGGGTTTAGATGTAGACTAACAGGGTTTGTTTGTATTTTAGATGCGTCTCCGAATCTCATTTTCATCCGAAACCTCTCTCGACCTGATCTTCCGCGTACGGCAAGTGCAAGCGGACGTAATCGTTCGAAAACCACCCGCTTTTACCGCTAATTCGATCAAATTAACGAACTTTTCGCTGTTCGGCCATCAATGCCACAGCAAGCTTTTATGCTGTTGATTTAAAATGCAGTAAGTAGGTACGGTGCTGCACTCTCATTGATACATTTGTTCAACTTTAGGATCCCACTAAATGCAAGGGCATTAAGAGGCTGCTTCCAGTCCGGAAGGCCGCGCCTAAAGCCCGGAAGTCCCCGAAAACGCCGAAGACCCCCGTGTCGCAGGGGCAGGGGATCAAAAGATTTTTCCCCTCTAGAAACCTTGAGCAGGTTGTGGGTATCCTGAAGGAAAGCCAGGCCGAATGTGGTAGGTCACCGTGCGTCGCGCGCATTACATTTATATTGATTGGGCCCATCTCCTAATTTATTGTCATTCCAGAGGAAACAATCCCTGATGCGGACGCCAATGTCATGGCAGAAATAAGTCCAATGATCCAACAGCAGGAAACTCCAGTGAGTCTTTGTTCTTGTGTGGTTCTTGCTGAAACGAAACAAAAAAATTTCAGCTTCTGTATTTTTTCACAGAAGCGCCCAAGGAAGAGCCCTTCTCCACTCAAAGGCATTGGGAAGGAGCGTGTGTTTAAGTTTAGCGACATGAAATTTGCCAAGAAATTGAAATACGATAGTTCGTCTTCCTCAGAGGTAATAATTAGTGTACATTAGACTATCCATGCTTTTCTCACATTTTTGGCACGATTTAATGGCCGTCACCAAATACGGTGCTTTCAGAACACCTATTTGGGTGACATTGCTTCAAATCGATGAGTCACATTTGGTGATCCCGTCACGTATATGTGAAGCGTTCAAACTGTTGAATGTGAACCCAGACCCACCAAAGTCTTGATTTGGCGAACCAAATGGGTGGAGATCCACATAATGTGACGGTCACGATTTGGTCCAATTTGCTTTTAAGCCTTCCTCGTTCTTGAATCGGTATAGTGAAACAGCTTTTTGCTGTTACATTAACTATATTTCTTATGAAACGGGATGAATTAGACAACATTGAACCCGAAAATTGCATGAAAACAAAGTTAGTCCCAATTTGGTGTCGATCCGTCAAATGTGACTCTTGTCTATTTTACCCTTAATTTGAACCCAATTGTTACCAAATAAAAGCACTGGATTTTGGGTTTGGGTCACCAAATACGGTCCGTTTTGTATTTTCTTTTCTTAAGCTCTTCTGTTTTCATTTTAGTCTGAGGATAACGATGACCCGAGGGATGACAACTTCAACCCAGGAACCGTGAGTGCCGGATCGTCCAATTCAGAGGTAATTCGCCCATAATTTTTATTTATTTAATGCAAATAAGATTGTTTAAAAACTGAGTTGTAATGTAATTCCAGGATCAGGATTGCTCCGACACGGAGGACCCCCCTGCAATGGTAAAAGTAAGTTTAAGTGATAGTTCTGCACATCACGGAGATAACGCTGGCATGGAAAACGCTGCGCCGATGCTGATGGAGATCCCTCCGGTAAATTTAGTCATTGCACTGCACATCACGTGTCCGCTGTCCACGGAATTTTATTTTATTTGTTTTAAATTATTTGCAGACACCGCAAGGTGACCAGCTTGATGAGGAAGTACTTGACGTGGCTCTGGAGAACTGTTCCAATCTGGTGCAGCCCGTCAAGCAGTTGTTCCAGCGGGTGAGTGATGCCATCCTCTCTTGTCCGCTGTCCACGGAATTTTATTTTATTTGTTTTAAATTATTTACAGACACCGCAAGGTGACCAGCTTGATAAGGAAGTACTTGACGTGGCTCTGGAGAACTGTTCCAACCTAGAGCAGCCCGCCAAGCAGTTGTTCCAGCGGGTGAGTGATGCCATCCTCTCTTGTCCGCAAACATAAATTTTCCCTATCATTTAACTTACAAATAAATTGTTGTGTTTTCTTGCAGTCTTCTTCATCAACCCGGCGTGTGCAGCCGAAGGCAGTGGCACCACCAGCCCCCCAGGGTGCAGCTGAGCCTGCAAGAGAGGATAAAAGTCGTAAGGACATGGAAGAGACAATGCTCCGGATTCTCAATTGCACTAGGGTTGGAAACAGAAAGACGGAGAGATGTTATCACCCGCAGTGCCGCGACCGTGATGTGTACACCCAGCGCCTGCGCATGCACTATCAAGAAGTCCATCATAAAGTAAACGATCGTGGCGAGAAAGTTATTTTAAGAGACGTCGAAGCTAATGAGACGCCACCAGCCAAAGGGGAGAAAAGCCATGGTAAAGGTGACCGTGACACTTAACAGCATCGCAAGTGCCTTCAAGGACAGTAGAGATTGAAGGCCCGGAAATATTTCCGGAAATTTTGGAAATATTTCCGGAAACTTTCCGAAATATTTCCGAGGGGTCGGAAATAATTGGTCACTTTGGATCAATTTGTTTGTTAAAATAAAAGTTGTCTTTTGTCATGAAATACCTTTTTGGCCGATTCCGCACGCTCTATTCGCCTGAGCAGACTCAAATGTCATTTCCCCACTAATATGACTAGAAAAGCAACGGAGTTCACAATTTTTGAAAATGATTTTTCGCTGTTGTCCGTAAATGCGATGAGATTAGGTGATGCGTTCTCTTGGGCGACAGTCGGGCATCGTAAGACAACTTTTGCGGCAGCAGCGACTTTTTTTGGAATCACCGCTAACAGTGCAGGTGCCACACGGTGTTCACAAGCAATTTTCGTACTCTCCAGTTTCCAACTATAAATGGTATTGTGTGACCCTGTAGTACATATTCTAAATAATGTTCGCTGCCACCATTTACGGACCCATGGGTCGTGATAAAAGGCTCAACTCGTATTTTCCAAATGCAATCATTCCCTTGCAATAAGGACCGATAGTGAACTGCGTACATCATCACAAAAAGTAGCGATAGTGATACCGACTTTGCGCGCGTGCCACACGACTGTGGTAAAATCCGAATAGGTCTTCGGCCAAAACGTACCTTTAGAACCTATAGACCTAAAGAAATACGCGATTGCTCTTATGCTAAGACTATTTCCTAGAACTGATCTGTAATCTCCTGTTAAGTAAAATTTATCTAGCATTATAGACAACTGTTTTTTTTTTTTACCACTTTGTAATGATGATTCGACGCTCAAGCTCATGTAGTATAACCTCGAGTCATTCTTGCATAAGGTGGTTTTATGGCTTAAACCCTAAATTTCCAAAAGTTTCCAAAATTTCGGAAATATTTCGGAAATATTTCGGAAATATTTCCATGATTTTAAATTTCCGGAAATTTTCAATCTCTAAAGGACAGGTGCAAAGACACCGAAATTCTGCAAGACCTCCGTGAGTTTATGGAAATGAACCATTTGGCGGTGGTGAAGTCCACCAGCAAGCAACGGCAGTCTGTAAGGGAATTTTGCACGTTTCTACGAGAAATTGTTGTAATTTTAACCCAATGAATCTAATTTTTAACTTATTTTCAGCCTAATAAATCTGATTCTGATTCCGACGCTGATGATCCGGAACAAGAAGAAACAGAAGAAATCGTGAGGTGTCCTGTAAAATTGGGCCTCACTAAGCATTGTGACAAGACTCACAAGCTGCTGGTTGCGTTCTCACGAGAGAAGCAGCGTCTCAGCGCCGGTGCTAAAGACCCGGCTATGGCCTGTGCCAACATGACAGCGATGATGTCAAGAATCATTCGCTATGTAGAGGATCGGATCGAAAAGAAAGTCGATCATTGGGATTTGCTTCGCCACCCCGAAATACATCAGCAGCTGATAAATGCTATTAATTCCTCCAGCTATGGCCCTGCGGGTAAAGGAAATTTTAAAAATGCCATGACAACCCTGGTGCGCTGGTGCACGGTGGGAGGGACCGGGAAGCATGGCGAGGGATGCCTGACCCTTGAACGTAAGCGCCTCTCTCATCCCACACCTCGTTCTGTCTTACCCTTCGCTCAGTGCTGTGTTTGACAATATATCTGTTATTCAGCTTCATTTCCGTCGGGAGACGCCATCAAGCAGAAAATTACCGCCATAGGGGTTTTATGGCACTCAATGAAATCGGCAGACACTGGACCAACGCTCACACAGGTTCAATTCGAAGAAGAAGCCAACATTGATCTGAGCAAGTATGGAAAATTTAAATACTATGTGTTACTTAGTAATTTTTTTTTCCGATTTTATATCTGCCTCTTTTGTTTCAGATTCAATATGTACTTTGAAGACGAAGGAATCAAGTCCAAAATTGAGCAGAACATTGACGATCTTTCTGAGCTGACCAAAAAACCCAACAAATGGCAGAAAATGAATAATAGGTACGATAGTCAGGTTTCTTCGTTATACAACGAGACTGTGCGGCACCTTGCGTGTATGATCTTAAGGAAATGCAAGCGTGGTGGGGTTCCTGTGGATATGAAGATGACAGAAGTTGAGCAGGCCAAATTCATGCCCGACAACGTCTTCCATATTCTAGTCAGCAAACACAAGAACCAGCAGTCCGGTCCGCTGGACCTGATTTTGACATACGAGGATGGTCTCCTGTTCGATAAATTCTTTGACCTGCGCGAGATGATGAACGAGATGCCGGGGACAGTGTTCAATGAGACCGACACCTTCCTCTGTGGTCTCGACGGTCGACCGGCACGTCACCTGTACGAGGACATCCATTCTTGGGCGAAGAAGAACAATTTGCCTGAGACATTCAACTCTCGCACCATGAGGAGAACCGTGCAGGGTCTGTCTAAACGAAAGCATGGAAAAGACGTTTTTCTTAACGTGGCTCAATTTCAGAACCACAACCCCAACACAGCTGACAACAACTACGTAGCGAGGTCTCGTGAAGCAGCAGTGTCGCAGTTTAAAGATGGGGAGAACGTGGTCGCTAACGAAGTCATAAGCAAAGAAGCTCTAGACAACCTAGATGCATGGTTTGGCCCATTTGTGCCTACCAAAGCTCTACCCAGCCAGCAGGAGGTTGAGGACGCATGTGTGCGACACACTTCTTCTTAGAGTCTTTTGAAATACTTTACATTATCTGATAAGTACTATGAAACCATTCTCAGAAAGATTAAGGACGAAGTAAGAAGTGGCACTTTCAAGTGGCTCCTTAATCGCAGGAGAGAAAAGAAATCAAGCCTGAACAAGTGCCTTAAGTTTCTGAGCACACATTCCCCACTGAAGAGGGAGAGGGACCTCGTGGAGAAGTTCCAGAAAATTGTTAATGATGCAGTGACTCTGCACAAAGAAAAGAAGAGAAGGCTGGCTAAGGAATTGACAAAATGATTGTGATGTCATGATTTATTGTATTTTCTTTTGTACACTTGTTTTAGGCTCTGTGACTTTGTGAATTTGCTGAGAATTTTGTGTTTCGTATTCCCACTCGGCATGAGTGGTTTTTTTTTTTTTTTACTTTGTATTTAACAGGTCATAACATTGTGTTTTTCCTTGTTGTTAATTACATTGTTATGTGTTAGCCTTCACAACATGTGTACTCATTCGTGTTTAGTTCCCAGAAACGATCCGATTTGTGTGACTGACCTCTTTTGACCAATTTCACTAGAAAACAGAAGGGGGTCCCCTTACGATTTTTCAAAGTCACATATACGTGATATTTGATTTTCAAATGTCACTTTATAAGGGGCATTTGAAATCCAAGCTAGCCCAAATGTGGTGTTAAGTTTGGCATTCCACGATTTGGGATGGCTACTGGGTCCGGACCAGCTGGTATGTAGTTTTAAAGTCTGTCACAAAAAATGTGACTTTCGCAACATTTCAATCTCACTTCACTCTCCTCTGTTTTTTAGGATCTTATGCCCGGGGTGCCACAGACAGCATGCATCAGCCTCTCTGACTTCTCACTTGAAGTCTGTCCACCAGGTGGAGCTGGACCGGGTTGGGGTGGATGCGAGAGAGATGACACTCTTCTTGCGCCGTGCCGCACCATTCGTGCTGACCAGGCCCTTTCTTCAAAAAAGATTTCGTAACTACCGTAGATCCATGGAGGGCATTGACGCCGGGCTGTGCGCCCTGGGATTTTCCGTCGTACGAGGGCTTTGCCTATTCCCGTCAACCACCAGCACTGGTATCGAGGTCGCGGTTGAGTTGAACGAGACGGAGACGGTGCTCGAGCCGCTCCAGCCGCTCCAGCCGCACGAGCTGCAGACTTACGTTAAACCAGATCCGGCCCCGCGGCCGGAGGAGACGGCGAAAGCGGTCCGTCCTCTGCCAGCAGGCGACAATTCCCTTAGTCATTTTGACCTCGGGCGACACGCGGAGCGGGTCTTCCGCAAGGTTTCGGCTACCTTAGCCAGTCTGGGAAACGCAGATCACCCAGATGTCGGGATGATCGCGGACAGCGCGCTTCTTGAGCGCTTCATATTCAGCCGGCTTGACATGTCGGCGAACACGTTACGAAAGGATCTTTTCGCGCTGTTATCGGCCGTCACGACTTGCACTCACCCGGGATTTTCCGAGCGAGTGCGGGCTGATGAAGCTGCCGTGATTGAGGAGGTAATTGATGTCCTGGGCCGGCCGCCTAAGGCACAGAAGGGCCGGGGCCAGTCAGCCGCTGTGCTGGCCAGGCTCAGCAATGACGAGCCGCACGCTTCCGAGAGTGGTTGGAGGACCTGGAGACAGACGTTGATAGACGAGAGGCCCCTGTCAGGCTTAAGCAGCGGGGTCTGTCTTCCAAGTGGTTGCGTGAGTTCTTCGTCGGGAGGCGGTGGGGGTTTTTTCCAGTTGGGCGGGATCGCAGGAGCCGGGTTCGGTTGCATTTTGGCTGCCATTGCTTTGGCCAGGGTGTCAGCTTTTTGTTGGGGATTGTGCGCCCATGATGAGTCTTCTGTTTGAATTGGGGGGATGGCTTGGCGCTTCTTTTTGGTAAGCTGGCGGTATGTGGTCCAGAACGATGGCGTTGATTCTAGCATTTTTTCTGCTGTGGCTGCTTTCCGCTCTTTGGCATAGCTTTTAACAGCCTTGCGGACGGCCCGTTCCGCTTTCCTCATTTCTACACGGTTTGTTGCGGTAGGTGCGGCTTTTGCCTTTTTCTGGGCTTTATGCCTTTTCCTTCTGAGGGCGAGGATATTTTTATTCATGGGCGGGGCGCGACTGGGCCGTAAGATCGTATATGAGGTAGCATTTGTGGTTATTGCTTGTAGGGTTCTCGTTAGGTGCTCTGCTGCGACTTCTGGATATTTTGCCGCGTAGCCCGGTGGGATGCATGTGTCGGGCGGGGTGTATTTTAGCTCTTCATGGGCTTTCGTTATGTCAAATATTTCAACGATGGTAGGGGCAGTATTTGGCGCCGTAATTTGGTAGTTGTGCAGCTCCAGTATGATGGGTCGGTGGTCGGAGGTACAGGCCGCCGTTGTATCCGTTCGGATGGTTACGTCCGTTGTAAAGTTCATGAGGGCGAAGTCCAGAGTACTAGCGGGGTACCGGCCGCTATGGTGACGGTGCGTGGTGGTTGGAGGAACTAATAGTTTGATTCTGTCCTGGGTTATGCGGCGGAGTGTGTTGCCGTTTTTTGAATTAACGTGGCTTCCCATCGTTTTGTGTCTGGCGTTCAGGTCTCCGATGACTATGGCTTGTTGGCTTCTGTGCATTAGGGCAAAGATGTCTTCTGAGAGCAGTTGTCCTGTTTTGGCATAAAAGCTTGAGATGCTGAGGGGCGCTTGATTTTGCAGGTGGATGGTGACCGTGCAGTGGGAGGACTGTTTGACTTTTATATGGTGTTGTCTCGCTGGTATGTGGTTAGAGATGATAATGGCTTCTCCTCCGGCTCTTCCTGTCTCTCTGTCTTGTCTATACACTTGGTATCCCGGGATGTTGATATTGTCGCCTGACTTAAGTCCTGTCTCTTGCAGGCACATAATATGCGGGTTATGCCTATTTATTATATCGAGCAGTTCGTGTTTTCTGTTAGTAAGGCAGTCCGGGTTCCAAGACACTATCTTAACCTGTTCCATTGGAATTGATCAGAAGGCGGGTGACGAGTTGAATTAGATTGTTAAGTGTTTCCAGGAGTCTGGACATTTGCTCTTGCTGGAGCTTCGCTTGCTTCTTCATAAATGACACAAGGTCCTGTATTTCGTTGTTTCGTGCCCCGGGTTGTTGGTTTTCCGGCCTCACTGGCGCCTCGCCTGCTGGGGGCCTCTGCCTGTTGGTGGTGGTGGTGGGCTCGTTGGTTTTGCCGTTTTGCAGGTTGGCTGTTTGGGCCGCATAGGTCTTGTCCGGGCGGCGTGTGGCTGCTGCGATCTTGGCTGCGGTTTCTTGCTGTCTTTTGGCTCTTTCTTCTTCTTTATGTATTAGGGCTTCTTCTAGTCTATCACGGGCTGCTGCGTGGAGGTGGAGGGGGTCAGTGGGCATATTTTCTTTGTTTCTTTTATAGGCTGCGAGGATTTTTGCATCTTCGAATTGTCGGTAGGTGTGACATCTTCTATCAGTGGCGCGGTGGCCTTCTTCTTGGCAATTTTGGCAGAAGGGTTTGTGGTCATTGTTGCTTTCTTCTGGGCATTCTGTTGTTTTGTGCTTGCCAGGGCATATTGTACATTTAGGCGGTCTGATGCAGTAATTGCCGGTGTGTTCGTACTCGAGGCGCCGGTTGCATATGGCATAGCCCTCTGTATATGGTTCCTCAGTGGTGACTTTGTGGTGGCAAAGTCTTGTCATTTTCCATATATTCTTGTTTGCCTCTGTTGGCTTAAAGGTTAATTTGTACAGGTTTAGTGGTTTACCGTTTTTCACGATAGGAAATATTCTTTCGGCGTTCATTCCTTGGTCCGCAAGTCCTGCCGCAATTTCTTCTGATGAGAAGTCCTTAGGCAGTCCTCTTAAGGTTACCGTGAACTGGTTTCCCCCTTTGCTGCTATAGGTAAAGGCAGGTGCCTTTATGGTGGCTAGGTATGCCATAACTTCCGTATGTTTTTGTTCAGTTTGGCAGGTGATCTTAGTTTTCCCTGGGAGGGCAGCAAGGGTAATCTGGCCTTGTGGGTATTTGGCAAGGAGGTTAGTTTTCAATGCTGTATAGTCTGTCAGTTTTCCCGTGATCAGGATTGGGGGTGGGCGTGGTTGTGTGAGGTCTGCCCGGTTTTCATGTTGCTTGTTTTTTGTGGCTTGTATTTGTTTACGGTTGGTTTGTTTCCTTCTTGGTTGGTGGTTTGTCGGGGTGTTCTGATCTTCTGAGTCGGTTTCTATACGTTGTGATGGTTCTTGTCGGGTTTTAGCTTGCTGGCGGCTACGTCTCTTTTGTTCGACTCGGGTGGTGGTTGGTTTGAAGATGGTTTGTTCTTCTTCTGATGTGTCTAGGTCGGAGATGCGCATTTCTTCGTCTTCCTGTTGCGGGTTTTCTGTTGCTGTTGGGGTTCCTTTTTTGGATTGTCTGGGTGGTGAAGTAGAGTCCAGTCTTCTTTTAGTTTGCTGGGGCTGTTGTGTCTTTGTTGTTGGTATTACTTTTTGAGGCTGGCATAGGCTGGCCCACCACTGTTTCTGACCAGTTGGGAGTTGGGCGCTTGGGTAGCCTTCGGCGACGAGCAGGTTGGCGGGTATCTCATTGCTAGGATTGGGGCGTTTATCTGCTGCGACCAGGTACATTTTGCCGTCAAACAGAGTGAGCTTAACTTTGGCGAGGCTTTCCCCGTGGTATCCTATAAGTTCTACCTCCTTGCCATGTGGCCATGGTAGTTTCCAGCTCTGGAAGTGGTAGCGAGGGAAGTTAGGGACTTGCGTCCGTATCTCAACTGCGACCAGTTGTTCTCCAATGAATGATTTGTGGAAAACCGTTTGCCCGATGTACATTGGCTGTACTTGTTCGGACATTGCAAGTCCGTTGTCCAACACACTTGGCAGTTTTGTGAAGCGTGGTGGAAGTAGCTCTGGGGTGGGCGGGATCAGGGATGGGATGTGGTCTTCCTGTGAGAACAAGTCTTGTTCAGGTTGCTGTGGTGTTGCGATTGTAGCGTGGCTTGTTGTTGCAGTTAGCGTGGGTGGCCGGATGGTTGTTCTGGTTTGGGTAGTTGTAACAGTTACGACCGGTGTAATCTTGGCCAGAAAATTTTCTGGCCAGAAATTTTTTTTTCTTCAATTCATGCCGGTCGGTCTAAAACGTCGAGAAATGAATACTGCACAGTTTTAACAGGTCTGGTTCCCAAGATATTCGGTTTTCAATTTTCGTAATTCTGGCCAGAAATTTTTTTCACCTAAAATTTTTTTTTCTTTTCCGTCCCGTTTGATCTGAAACGTCGAGAAATGACTGCGAAAAAGTTTTAACAGGCATAGTTGGCCAAATATCCGGTCTACAAAAAACGTAATTCTGGCCAGAAAAAGCAAAGTTTGGCCAAAAATAGCAAATTCTGACCAGGAAAAGCAAAATTTGGCCTGTTAAAACCTAAGACTTGGTTTCAGACGATGCAGCTGGTCGAGCTGGTCGAGACTAAACCCCGTTTAGGGTTTTAACAGGCTAAATATTGGCTCCAGCTGCGTCAGAGTGGATACCAGAGTGTTTTCACGAAAGTGCTCCAATACGCTCGCCGACCCGTACAGGCAAAATTTGGCCTGTTAAAACTTAAAACTTGGTTTCAGACGTTGCAGCTGGTCGAGCTGGTCGAGACTAAACACCGTTCAGGGTCTTTACAGGCTCAATATTGGATCTGGATGCGCTACAGTGGATGCGAGTTCGTTGTCACAAGAGTGCTCGAATACGCTCGCCGACCCGTACAGGCAAAATTTGGCCTGTTAAAACCTAAAACACGGTTTCAGACGATGCAGCTAATCGAGCTTGTCGAGACTAAACCCCGTTTAGGGTTTTAACAGGCTAAATATTGGCTCCAGCTGCGTCAGAGTGGATACCAGAGTGTTTTCACGAGAGTGCTCCAATACGCTCGCCGACCCGTACAGGCAAAATTTGGCCTGTTAAAACCTAAAACTTGGTTTCAGACGATGCAGCTGGTCGAGCTGGTCGAGACTAAACCCCGTTTAGGGTTTAAACAGGCTAAATTTCGCCTGTACGGGTTGGCGAGCGTATTCGAACACTCTCGTGAACACTCTCGTGAAAACTCTCTGGTATCCACTCTGACGCAGCTGGAGCCAATATTTGGCCTGTTAAATCCCTAACCGGGGTTTAGTCTCGACAACCTCGATTAGCTGCATCGTCTGAAACCAAGTTTAAGGTTTTAACTGGCCAAATTTTGCCTGTACGGGTAGGCGAGCGTATTGGAGCACTCTCGTGAAACCACTCTGGTATCCACTTTGACGCATCTGGAGCCAATATTTAGCCTGTTAAAACCCTAAACGGGGTTGAGTCTCAACCAGCTCGACCAGCTGCATCGTCCAAAACCAAGTTTTAGGTTTTAACAGGCCGAATTTTGCCTGTACGGGTCGGCGAGCGTATTCGAACACTCTCGTAAAAACACTCTGGTATCCACTCTGACGCAGCTGCAGCCAATATTTAGACTGTTGAAACCCTAAACGGGGTTTAGTCTCGACAAGCTCGACCAGCTGCATCGTCTGAAACCAAGTTGAAGGTTTTAACAGGCCAAATTTTGCCTGTACGAATCGGTGAGCAGACATGCACATCTTGTAAAACACATTGGCATCGACTCTGACGCAGCCAGTGCCAATATTTAGCATGTTAAAACCCTAACCGGGGTTTAGTCTCGACAAGCTCGATAAGCTGCATCGTCTGAAACCAAGTTTAAGGTTTTAACAGGCTAAATTTTGCCTTTACGGGTCGGCGAGCGTATTCGAACACTCTCGTGAAAACACTCTGGTATCCACTTTGACGCATCTGGAGCCAATATTTAGCCTGTTAAAACCCTAAACGGGGTTGAGTTTCAACCAGCTCGACCAGCTGCATCGTCCAAAACCAAGTTTTAGGTTTTAACAGGCCGAATTTTGCCTGTACGGGTCGGCGAGCGTATTCGAACACTCTCGTAGAAACACTCTGGTATCCACTCTGACGCAGCCGCAGCCAATATTTAGCCTGTTGAAACCCTAAACGGTGTTTAGTCTCGACAAGCTCGACCAGCTGCATCGTATGAAACCAAGTTGAAGGTTTTAACAGGCCAAATTTTGCCTGTACGAATCGGTGAGCAAACATGCACATCTTGTAAAACACATTGGTATCGACTCTGACGCAGCCAGTGCCAATATTTAGCCTGTTAAAACCCTAAACGGGGTTTAGTCTCGACAAGCTCGATTAGCTGCATCGTCTGAAACCAAGTTTAAGGTTTTAACAGGCCAAATTTTGCCTGTACGGGTAGGCGAGCGTATTGGAGCACTCTCGTGAAAACACTCTGGTATCCACTCTGACGCAGCTAAAGCCAATATTTGGCCTGTTAAAACCCTAAATTAGTCTCGACAAGCTCGACCAGCTGCATCGTCTGAAACCAAGTTTAAGGTTTTTATAGGCCGAATTTTGCCTGTACGGGTCGGCGAGCGTATTCGAACACTCTCGTAAAAACACTCTGGTATCCACTCTGACGCAGCTGCAGCCAATATTTAGCCTGTTGAAACCCTAAACGGGGTTTAGTCTCGACAAGCTCGATTAGCTGCATCGTCTGAAACCAAGTTTAAGGTTTTAACAGGCCAAATTTTGCCTGTACGGGTAGGCGAGCGTATTGGAGCACTCTCGTGAAAACACTCTGGTATCTACTCTGACGCAGCTGGAGCATATATTTAGCCTGTTAAATCCCTAACCGGGGTTTAGTCTCGACAACCTCGATTAGCTGCATCGTCTGAAACCAAGTTTAAGGTTTTAACAGGCCAAATTTTGCCTGTACGGGTAGGCGAGCGTATTGGAGCACTCTCGTGAAAACACTCTGGTATCCACTTTGACGCATCTGGAGCCAATATTTAGCCTGTTAAAACCCTAAACGGGGTTGAGTTTCAACCAGCTCGACCAGCTGCATCGTCCAAAACCAAGTTTTAGGTTTTAACAGGCCGAATTTTGCCTGTACGGGTCGGCGAGCGTATTCGAACACTCTCGTAAAAACACTCTGGTATCCACTCTGACGCAGCTGCAGCTAATATTTAGCCTGTTGAAACCCTAAACGGGGTTTAGTCTCGACAAGCTCGACCAGCTGCATCGTCTGAAACCAAGTTGAAGGTTTTAACAGGCCAAATTTTGCCTGTACGAATCGGTGAGCAGACATGCACATCTTGTAAAACACATTGGCATCGACTCTGACGCAGCCAGTGCCAATATTTAGCCTGTTAAAACCCTAAACGGGGTTTAGTCTCGACAAGCTCGATTAGCTGCATCGTCTGAAACCAAGTTTAAGGTTTTAACAGGCCAAATTTTGCCTGTACGGGTCGGCGAGCGCATTCGAACACTCTCGTAAAAACACTCTGGTATCCACTCTGACGCAGCTGGAGCCAATATTTGGCCTGTTAAAACCCTAAATTAGTCTCGACAAGCTCGACCAGCTGCATCGTCTGAAACCAAATTTAAGGTTTTAATAGGCCAAATTTTGCCTGTACTGGTCGGCGAGCGTATTCGAACACTCTCGTGAAAACACTCTGGTATCCACTAGACTTGACAATGTTTTGGTTCATTTCAGGGTGCGTCGCACGCTTGTAGCTATAAATCTCTTGCTTGTCACTTCTAATTTCTTTTCATTTTATTTCCTGTTTTATTTCAGGCACTGTTAGGTGTAGATCTTAGTTTACATTTAATTTTTCATTTTATAGGTGTAGAATTTTAAATACTTAGGGGTTAACTGCTGGTACCGTCTTAGATTTAAATGATTTTATTGCATTCTTAATATTTGCAAAATTTTAAAATTTTCCTTTAGTTATCTTATGTCCACCAACACTTCTAAAGTTCGTCTAATGGGTCGCACCGTCGCATTTACTAATACCGCATTTCTCTCCTCACAGCATTACTGACGTTTACTTTTTTAGTGAAAGTGATGACATCTCATGGCCGAATAAAAAAGTTAATTGGATTGGACCATATAAAGTTGTTGGAAAGAAGTCATCGCATTTCTACTATGTGATGGTGTGTGAGAAAGACTCACACGGTGGTGAAAGAGATGTTGTAAAAGAATATCATATCATCAATATCAGACCATATAATGATAGACCGCCAGACTTAAAAATTTAATGACTTGCTCTTACTCATACATAGTGTAATTTGGATTTTTTTTAAATATAAGAATTCATACCAGATTCTTATTTTACTGTTCTGCTTTGCGGCCTTATGGAAGACTTGACAATGTTTTGGTTCATTTCAGGGTGCGTCGCACGCTTGTAGCTATAAATCTCTCGCTTGTCACTTCTAATTTCTTTTCATTTTATTTCCTGTTTTATTTCAGGCACTGTTAGGTGTAGATCTTAGTTTACATTTAATTTTCCATTTTATAGGTGTAGAATTTTAAATACTTAGGGGTTAACTGCTGGTACCGTCTTAGATTTAAATGATTTTATTGCATTCTTAATATTTGCAAAATTTTAAAATTTTCCTTTAGTTATCTTATGTCCACCAACACTTCTAAAGTTCGTCTAATGGGTCGGACCGTCGCATTTACTAATACCGCATTTCTCTCCTTACTGACGTTTACTTTTTCAGTGATCATGGCGCTCACGCCGTGGTTACTACTGTGCCTTCTGCTCATAAGCAGAACAGAGAGTGATAACCAGGGAGGCAGTCTTCTTATTACTGAGACTAAAGCTCTCCAAGTTATGGAGACAGATTTTCGCGTTGCAACAGGTTCCTTAAACGTATATGTCACTACAAATTTACCGTCAATGGCTTTGAAAAATGTATCTCCAATATCTGATAACTGTGATAAAATGACCTTAACAGATGATTATAAAAACCTTTGTAAAGCAAGTTCTGCTATGGATGTGACTAGTTATACTATTCTTCGGGAATTAAACAGAGTATTTGTTACTACTGATAGAAGTAAGATGATAAGGAAACAACGATCTTTGATTCCAATTCTGGGCAGAATTCGTCATTGGCTGGAAGGGACTGTTACGGACAGTGATTTGGACAAAGTGATAGAAACTGTGAACAGTCTGGGCCAAAGAGTACAAGTGATAGGAGAAACTACAAATAGAGTCATAAATGCAACAAATAATAATGTAAAAGTGTTGCAAGGTTTAACCGCTACACTTCAGTCTAAAATGAAATATTTCTCGGAAGCCTATAACATAATTGCAGCAGCAGTAAATAATGGCTCTTATTCTTCAGATCTCATGTTCTCTAAAGTTTTGGGATCACTTGTATTACAGACTAAGGTCAACCTTCTGCAAACTCATTTGTTATCACTTAAATCTATATTCAGTGGCTGTAAGAATTTCATGATTCCACGACTCGTTGTAAATGAGGAAGATTTGAATCAGACTTTGTCTAAGGACGAAGAAAGATTGCATGCCTCCGGCATTGTATTATTATTTTCCCATGCTGAACTGAGTAAATACTATGAACTGAAAACTACAAAATGTGAATTGTTACAAGAAGACAGTTTAAAAATAACAATTCAATTGCCGATTGTCGATAAATTATCCAATTGGAAGGTTGTATCTCTGAAGCCAATAAAATTTTTGGTGAATAGTTTGACCTGTCAAATTGTGGAAAAACAAATCAATGTAGCAAGTAATGGTGTAGAAATGAGGAATCTGGAAGATGCGGAATTTTTCGGAGGTCTCAATGTTTTGTGCATTTCTAACTCTCGTCTCTTATTTGGTAGACACCCGACAAGGCCTCGATGCGGGATGGAAAGAGGGCTCAGTTACGCCATAGGGCCGCTACTCCCCGTGCCCCCAAGGAGCAGAAGTCCACGCCCACCACGACACCCCGCACCCCTCAGTACCCCCTGCCGCCGGCACCAGCAGCACCCCTCGCGTCGCCAAGGACCCCACCGCCGGCCGCAGCGACGCCAGCGCCAGCGAGCAGCACCCAAAGGAGTCCCCGGTCAGCCCGTCCCGTCGCAAGAAAAGCCCTGTAAGTGAACGAAACGGCGTTAATGCTTTAACCCGTTCGCTTTCGGTCATTTTGAATTAATCAGTCATTTTCATCTTTTTGTTCTCTTTCTTCTGTTTAGCCCAAGAAGGCGAGACTAGAGAGCGACCAGGAGGACGGGGACGAGGACGAGGAAGAGGAGGATGAGGACGGATCCAGGCCAAAGGTGGGCGGCGGCCAAGCGACATAAAAGAGCTGGTGGAGAAAAGATTTGTAAGTCCATTTCTGGCCATTTTGGCACTATCTGGTCATAAACATATTTTACAGTACAGAGTCTCTATTATGGTTTCTCCGTTCTTCTCTCAGATGACATCTACGGAACGGAAGTCTGCGAGACACGGCATCAAGAACACCACACGGTGCCCATACTGTCCCACAATCTTTACCATGAGATCAGAGTGCCATGGGCATATTGAGACGCAGTACCCCGAGACGCTGGCGGAGGATGGGGTGTTCAATGCGGCCCGGAGGATCTACCACGCGAGGCGAGAGGGGGTGCGCGTCCTCTGCAAGAGAAAGTTTGAAATGCACCTAAGCCACCTACCCCGCCTGGCACCGGAAACTAAAACGAAGGTAGTTGCCGTAATAGGCAACATAATGACTGATGCAATGGTCATAGTGGGGGAAGACGACAAGGAGCCGAGGTCCCATCACATGGACTACAAACGAAACCTCAAAGAGATGAAGTGAGTAAACGCAATGTACGGATTAGTTCAAAATGGCATTAAAACGTGATCTTGAACTAATACTCTCTTTTGACGTCTGTCTGTTTCAGGAAATTCTATGGGGAGAGTTACCCTTGCGACCCGTAGCTTCTTTTTTTGTTCAGAATTTAGTTCAATTCATTCTATCTTAATTTTTCTTTGCCAACTGGCATTGATTTCATTCATAATCATTGTTATTTTCTCAGAGATTTTAAATCTTTCGTTATGTTAATGAATGACCCTTTTCTTGGTAAATAAACTGTGATTGTACCAAAACCACTCTGATTTTCCTCTCCCTGCCCTCCCAAATACTTAGCCAAGATGAATGAGGCTGACACATAAGTAATTCCGTATAAACACTCCAGAATAATTATTATCTTGAATGATTAGCTCAAATCACCTATCAGATTGTATACATCATTTAGTAAAAAAGATTGATTTGTCACTCATGTTAAAAGCTTGCCCTTTGTTGTGTAAAGACGTTTTAGCCTCAACAATTCAAGTTCTCAGTGAAACCACATATGTGTTGCTAAATCCTGGTACTACCGTAAACGTTATCTGTTCGAACCAGCTTGTCCAGAAGATACCCCAAACAAAGAATGGTCGAGTAGAAATAAGTCTCCCATGTCAGTGTGCTTTACAAGAAGTTTTGGGAACTCAAGATATTCTGCTTCATGCTAATCCTAACTGTAACATCTCCAGTGATGAAGTAGCCATTAAAGTCGAATAAGCGACAGAGGAATTCCAATCGCTTCATCTATTCGCGCCTAAACGGCACATTGTTAAAATTTTTGATGAAAATGTAACCCTCCCGGAATTGTCATTTATTACAGTTAGTCCGATGCCAGCTGCAAAAACATGGCATGATTTGCCACTGTTTCATAGTGGTAAATTAGAAATAATTATGTGGATTATTTTAATTCTTGTTGGTTGTATTGGAACTTCCTTGTATTTAGAAAAACAATGTAAATTTTGTACTGCTTTGTTGGCATACTGTCATTGGGTGTCAACAAAAACTAGAAATACAACTGCAGAAAATGACGGGGAAAGACCGAGTCAATATGCGGAAGTCGAAATGGCAGAAAGAACGCCAAGGGCTCGACGGTTTTTACGCCAAGTGGCTAATAATCCCGTCCAGACAACAAATCTTTAGACGTTTTATTTTGTGCTCATTTTTCTAAGTGGTACCTTAATGTTAAAATAGTTAGAATAGCAGTTAAGCAGCACGTTGTCCAACTGGCGGTGCGCACTTAATCCGAATGTTGCCAAGTCCTGTAAGGAGGCGGCACAGTTTTCGAACTGCCCCTTGCCGAAGTCCGTTAGGGACGAGGCCGGACGGGAAAAGGCATAAGCCGACCCTAGCCGAGGGGACATTGCACGCGCCAGGAACCCGGGTCCCACAGCAACAGATGTATAGCATACCATCTAGTTGCACGCCGAGTCCGAAAGGAGGAGGCAGAACTCATTATTGTGGTGACCTCAAGAGCGGGTTACAAGTCCAGACAGCCGCCACCTGAGTTGCGTAGCGAGGAACGGTGTCGGTTGGGGGTGTGTGATTGGAAGGCGTTAGGCGCGCTATCACCGCTCTACCGCGCAGGGGCGTCCATCGCACCTCCGTCGGTATTGGCAAGGACACATCTACGAAGATCAACCGGGATGAAGAACCGACCCCGGTGCAGCAATTCCACGTAGATGGGACTCCAGACAACTACAAAGGCACCAATCAAGATGGGGACATCTTTCTTCGGGAAGAGGGGAGAGAGAGAACGCCGGATCAGATTGTTGTCACATAGTAGTTGTCATAGTCATAGAATTTCGTAATATTAAGTAGCACAAGCAACTTACTATAAGGACTTTTATTTTCTGAATAAAAGAAAAGTAATTATTGAGACACCAATCACTTACCAAAATTTTATGTAAATTGTACAATCTAAATTGATTAAACATTGTAAAATTAAGTCATCGCGAATTCGCCTGAAACTGTCAATAAGATCGAGACGCTCTTCTCCCCAACAGGGGGGATGTCAGGGAGCCGCGTAGGTTTGAATACTCGCGGGCCCTGCAGAGGAAGGCGCGATGACATCCGACCCAGACTCTGCGCGATACTCGGGGCGCAGCGGAAAGCACGGCCCGGGAGCGCGCTGGGTCCGGCCGTCTGGTTAGACGTGTTCCGACCCTCGACTAGCAAAGACCAGCTCCGTAAGTGCTTGGTGGCCTCACTCTTCAGATCAGTTATTTTCTTTAACTTGAATCCAGTGAGTGTTTATTCCCAAACTACAACCTGTGTTACTTCCCTGGTACGACCACTGAGTCTACACCCAGCCGGTTTCCGAGCCTGGGTACGTCGAGTACGAGTGCCTAGCCGGTAAAGCCGACAGGCGGCCAAGTCCAGTGCCCCTCCTAGTGCTAAGAGAACCCAAGGGTGAGATAAAACCTGCACAACATTAGCACTTGCTGTCCTGAAATTAATTACCTTGAGTGTCTCTTCTTTTTCTTCTCCCTGCAACAGTAAAGGAGAATCAGTTACTTGAAGTGATCAGAATCACCAGAAAAGAGAAGAGTTGAACTTAAGAATACAGGGTGTTTATTCTCGTTTGGGACAAAAAGATAAGGTAGATAGGACATGCGAAGGGGATCATTTTTCACCAATGGACTAGTGGGCGCAAACGTCTGACAACGCGGGAAATTGCGATTTCGTAATGAGCTTTCGCGCCTGCCCGGCAGGCAACCGAGCGCGCGCTGCTGTGTTGCGGGCTGCCTGCGCCACGGCGCTGCAGCATTCGCACGCTGTGCGGCACTCGGCGGCGGCGGCGTGTCGTCTGCTGGCGCTGTCCGGTGACTGCTGTCGCCCACTCTCGCCCCTCATTTGTCTATGCGTTCGTTCTGGCTTCTGCTGCACCGAGGTGGCTGTTGAGAAGTTTGCTTGGAACACAAACACTTCCAACCTTCCGCTCAGCACAGCACGATGGAGAGGTTCACGAGAGCGGAGCTGGCGGACATGCACTTTGTGTATGGCCAGGCGGACGGCGTGGCCAGGAGAGCCCAGAGGATGTACGCGGAGCAGTACCTAGGGCAGGGCACATCCGAACCACCGCATTTTTCCACAATTGCACAACAACCTCCGCGAGCTGCCGCGCGCGAGCTTCCAAGCGAGCTTCTCATCAGCCACCTCGGTGCAGCAGAAGCCAGAACAAACGCATTGACCAATGAGGGGCAAGAGTGGGCGACAGAGGCGGGTGTGTCGTCTGCAGTCACCGCACCGGAAAGCCCAAACGAGAATAAACACCCTGTATAGGCGGATGTCGAATTGACTCAGAAAACAAGGGATCGGAGATGGGTCGTCGGTGTTTGGTGTTGTAGCGGCGTGGCGTAGCGTGGCTCCCCTCATTGGTCGAGGCGGTCAATCGAAAATCTGACAGAGCGCTGACTCGGAGAGGTGGACCCTGTATGGACGCAGTTGCCAGCCAAATAGCCAGCACCCCAGTTTTGCACGGGAGAATATAAAATCGAAGCGACTTGTCACTTGTAAGACCATATAGTGCCCCCCCCCCCTCCCCAAGAACGCGCCTGACGGACACGAGACAGAAAATTGGACTTTGCCTAACCTAAGCTCTTAACCGCCACGGACCCAACCGGTCTTACAAGTGATAAGTCGATTACTGCACACCGTAGGCAACAACTCCAGAAGGGGTTCATAGAGGTCGTGTCAGCCAGATCGAAACCCAAGGGGATCTCGTGTTTTCCACATGGAAAAGTGGGATTTCTGCCGGCTGAATTTCTATTACAATTTTTCGCGATATAAATCAGATTCCAATAGAAAAGCGTTTCCACAATGCAAATTGATTTCCAAATTGGCTTCTGTCTGGAAATCCGGTCTGGAATACAATTACGAGCTGAAGACGAGCTAAGAGCAAAATTACTGGAACCTTCTGAAATTTCAGTAAAGTTAGTGATACTCACGTCAGCTGACTGATTCAGACGTACCCAGTCGCCAGCTCGATGTTCCAATTCACGTTCGGATGTATGTGGGCGCTTCTGGTAGCTCAGCCAACCAACAATGATTATTTGAGAAGATGACGTGACACTCACCGACACTGAATCGTTTATAGGACCGGCGTTCATGGTGGCCCCCTGCAGGAGTTGAGGTTCAAAAGGCCTGGTTGGAACGTAGTGACTGCACTTCAGGTGAACTTCCGGTGCAGTGATAGATTTGTTTGGCATAAGCGATATACGGTCCCTGCAGGGGAATGTACTCAGAAAGTACAGAGGGGTACATACATTACTAAAGGTTTTTGCATCATTTAAATTCGAATATTTTATTGCAATTCCATTGCAAGTCAGAACATGAAGAACAACAGATTCATTATAAAACACAATCTACAAAATTGCGTTTACTGTTTAAAACGCAAATCCACACTGACTGGACTACACTCGCCCCTTTCCACCGCCGCCCACCCTATACGATCTTGTCGCGAGCGCAAACCACATTTGACGAGTCTGAGTACATATAGCGGGTGTGTGGTGGGCAACCTGGACTTGTCTGTGCACGCGTGTCGTGGGTAGGCCAGCCCGCACAGGTTCTACAAAACAAGTGCTGCAGGTACTACAAAAGTACTACACGTATTACACCAGTTCTGCAGATGTATTACAGGTGCAATAGGGCTACTACATGTACTACATGGCTACTACAGGGCTACTACAGGTACTAGATGGCTACTACAGGTACTACGGATGTATTCCACCTTACGGATGAAACAACACGGTACATGCAGTGGACTCCGAAAGGCACTGGTAGGAAAACCCTCTCAACTGCACTGTGCTTGCCTAGACACCCGGCACATTTGTAGTGCCTGTGTAGTACCTGTAATACTTGTGTAATACCTGTAGTACTACTGCAGTACGAGGTCTATTCGAGGCTGGCCGGTAGAGTGCGCTCGAGTACCCGCGCGAATACGCACTGCGCTACCAGTCCCCGTCGTGAGCCTGCACCGAACACAAAATTTCAATCATAGTCTATGAAGCGATGCGTGCCACAAAATATAGTTCTACGTCAGTATTGTTATGTATTGCCCTTAATTCGAAAGTATTGACACATGCACTGTATTTTTTTAAAAAAAGACGTGGTGCAGGCCAACTTCACAATCACTCACATTTTCAAGTAATAAATCCCCCATAAAAAATATGCCAGAGGCAATTAATTGCGTTAGTAGAGTTAAGTATTGACATCAGATACGCGCTGCTAGAAACTCCCAGAGAACTCCTAGGCAGCACAACATAAGGCCGTTCGTGACCGGGTTTGTGTACCTTAGCATTAATGAATTTTCTTGTCCTTACATCCACGGAAAGTGTCTCAGTAATGTCAGCATCGTTAGTATTATTAAGTATTAACGTTAACTGCGTGCAATTGCCATTCCCAATTGTGATACGCTTGCCGCCCTCAATTTCGGTACAGTGTATCGTATAATCTATAAATTGCCGATCATAACGTCCATGTAAAGTGTCTCAGTAAGGTCAGCATCGTTAGTACTGTTAAGTATTAGCGACAAAGGTGTGCGATTATTATTCCTTATTGGGAATCTTTAGCCCTCTTTAATTTCGGTGCAGTGTAATGCATTATCTATGAAATTTCCTATTTTTATAGCCACGAAAAGTGTCTCAGTATGGTCAGCATCGTTAGTATTGTTAAGAATTAGCGATAGATGTCTGCGATTATTATTCTCATTGCGAATCTTTAGCCCCCATTAATTTTGGCACAGTGTATCCGAGGGGCGTATCACTCGTGTAATCATGTGTACAAAATTCTTAAAACAATTTGAAAAAAATTGCGAATTTAAAGTTGGACTTGGACTTCATGCCGAAAAATAGCACCTGCATAGCCTGAAATAGCCAGAAAAGCAATAAAATTCTAAAATAAACGAAAACCACGGGGTGTAATCCGACGAAATCCTGAAATCTGTGTACCTAGTTTAAATGAGTGGTTGCCCCCTCGAGTGTATCATAGCATCTATGAAATTTCCTGTTTTTACAGCCACGAAAAGTGTCTCATCAAGGTCAGCATCGTTAGTATTGTTAAGTATTAGCGACAAATGTGTGCGATTATTATTCTCTTGCGAATCGTTAGCCCCCTTTAATTTTGGAGCAGTGTATCGTATTATCTATGAATTTGCCGATCATGAGGTCCACGATAAGGGTCTCAGTAAGGTCAGCATCGTTAGTATTGCTAAGTATTAACGTTAAATGCTTGCGAATATTATTCCCAGTTGCCAATTTTCAGCCTTCTTTAATTTTGGTACAGTGTATCATAGCATCTATGAAATTTTCTGTTTTTACAGCCACGAAAAGTGTCTCATCAAGGTCAGCATTGTTAGTTTTGTTAAGTATTAGCGACAAATGTGGGCGATTATTATTCTCATTGCGAATCGTTAGCCCTCTTTAATTTTGGTACAGTGTATCGTATTATCTATGAATTTGCCGATCATGAGGCCTACGATAAGTATCTCTGTAAGGTCAGCATCGTTAGTATTGTTTAGTATTAACGTTAAAAGCGTGCAATTGCAGTACCCAATTGCGATCCGCTACAATTCCTCAATTTCGGTACAGTGTATCGTATAATCTATAAATTGCCGATCATAACGTCCATGTAAAGTGTCTCAGTAAGGTCAGCATCGTTAGTACTGTTAAGTATTAGCGACAAAGGTGTGCGATTATTATTCCTTATTGGGAATCTTTAGCCCTCTTTAATTTCGGTGCAGTGTAATGTATTATCTATGAAATTTCCTATTTTTACAGCCACAAAAAGTGTCTCAGTATGGTCAGCATCGTTAGTATTGTTAAGAATTAGCGATAGAAGCAACGGAATTAAAATCGGCCTATGCAACACATCATTCACGTTTAATAGTTCCTAATACAGTCCAGGACTCGAGTCAAGTTCTGCTTTCACAGACACATAAGACTTTATTTTCATAACTTCCTAAATGAACCCTTAAGAAACTGGAAGACATTTAGAGCTGGTATCATCTGCTTCCTATTTAAATGGGGATTTAATTTTTTTTTTAGGGTTATCGTTAGTTAACATATTAACTGCAGGTAGCTGGGGGCTTACAGAGTGTTACCTACTTTCTTTCCAGAAAGTGTAAAATAAATATTTTAACGTTCAGTATTTAAACGTTCCATACGTTGCTTCTACAATATCAATACACCATTTATAATAAACACAATAAATTGCAATTCCTTCACTTACCTGACGACGTTGATTTCTGAAACTGAATTGTGCTAACGATCGCAGTAGCATTTATAAAACACCCATTATATATGTTGTTGTTTTTTTGCACTAAATACGGCATATGAATCGTTGAAGAGTACCACTATAAAAAGTAAACTGAAGAGGGCTGACGGATCGCAATTATAATGGGTATAACAATCGCACACATTTATCGTCAATACTTATCAATACAAACTATGCTGACCTTACTGAGTTACTTTTCGTGGATATAACGATAGGAAAATTCATGGATGCTATGATGGATTGCACCAAAACTGAAGATAGGGCTGACGGATCGCAATTGAGTATAATTATCCCACACATTTAACGCAAATGCTTATCAATACTAACAATGCTGTCTGCACCGACTCACTTTTCGTGGATGTAAAAATAGGAAAATTCACAGGTGCTGTGATACACTACCAAAATTAAAGACGGCTAGCGGATCGCAATTGGGTATGGCAATTGCACGCATTTAACGTTAATACTTAACAAAACTACCGATGCTGACTTTGCTGAGACACTTTCCGTGGATGTAAAAATAGGAAAATTCATAGACAATACAATACACTATACCAAAATTAAAGAGGACTAACGATTCGCAAGAGAATAATAATCGCACACATTTGTCGCTAATACTTAACAATACTAACGATGCTGACCTTACTGAGACACTCATCGTGGACCTCATAAACGGCAAATTCATAGATAATACGATACACTGTACCAAAATTAAAGAGAGCTAACGATTCGCAAGAGAATAATAATCGCACACATTTGTCGCTAATACTTAACAATACTAACGATGCTGACCTTGATGAGACACTTTTCGTCGCTGTAAAAACAGGAAAATTCATAGATGCTATGATACACTGTACCAAAATTAAAGATGGCTAAAAATTGGCAACTAGGAATAAAATTCGCAAGCATTTAACGTTAAAACATAACAATACTAACGATGCTGACCTTAATGAAACACTTTCCGCGGCTGTAAAAACAGGAAATTTCATAGATGCTATGATACACTGTACCAAAATTAATGGGGGCTAAAGATTCGCAATGAGAATAATAATCGCCCACATTTGTCGCTAATACTTAACAATACTAACGATGCTGACCATACTGAGACACTTTTCGTGGCTATAAAAATAGGAAATTTCATAGATAATGCATTACACTGCACCGAAATTAAAGAGGGCTAAAGATTCCCAATAAGGAATAATAATCGCACACCTTTGTCGCTAATACTTAACAGTACTAACGATGCTGACCTTACTGAGACACTTTACATGGACGTTATGATCGGCAATTTATAGATTATACGATACACTGTACCGAAATTGAGGGCGGCAAGCGTATCACAATTGGGAATGGCAATTGCACGCAGTTAACGTTAATACTTAATAATACTAACGATGCTGACATTACTGAGACACTTTCCGTGGATGTAAGGACAAGAAAATTCATTAATGCTAAGGTACTCAAACCCGGTCACGAACGGCCTTATGTTGTGCTGCCTAGGAGTTCTCTGGGAGTTTCTAGCAGCGCGTATCTGATGTCAATACTTAACTCTACTAACGCAATTAATTGCCTCTGGCATATTTTTTATGGGGGATTTATTACTTGAAAATGTGAGTGATTGTGAAGTTGGCCTGCACCACGTCTTTTTTTAAAAAAATACAGTGCATGTGTCAATACTTTCGAATTAAGGGCAATACATAACAATACTGACGTAGAACTAACGCATCGCACTATGATTTTGTGGCAGGCTGGTCTGGTGCAGTGCAGCTTTATAGACCTCAAATCGGCGACCTTTACGGCGGTAGTGCCTGGCCAGTCCCAGCTGCCTTCAACCACCGTGCTTGCACCATCGGTGCAGACCTTGGCCATTGGTATAAAAAAAAAGTCTGGTATTGATATTTTTATATTGAATTATATATGTCATTTGGCCACTTCAACATTTTCATCCAATTACTGACCTTTTATACCAATACACCTTTAACACTGTCATACTTGACATCAGAAGGAAAAAAATGCCCTGATTGGTTTACAGCCTTCGAAAGAATAGTACATTCGTCCAAGAAAAATTGGGCGGTAGGGCGGCGGGGGCCAGTCAGGTGGCGAGAGGGAGGAGGGAGGAAAGGGGTGGGAACGGGAGAACGCCCCTCCTGCGAGGGACAGCGGAGAGACGGCGGCGGCCGAAGCACCAGGGTAGGCAACCCAACCAACGAGCCCGTTTGGCGGGTTTGCCTACCTTCAACTTTCACGGCGCTCAGGATCGGCGGTTTCGGCGCACTTTTCCTGCCTTCTCTTGCCTCCCTCTGCCCTTTTCGGGGGCAGGGTCCAGCTGAAAGTAGGCCTGTAGATCGGCCATCGACCCGCGATGTCGAAAATCGTCATTTCTGGCGCCCCCAGAAAAACATCAAACTTTGAGGGCACACAGATTCTAAACGGTTCGTCCTAAAAATCTAGGCTAGGTCTCATTGGATTCCTTGGGTCTTTCTCTACTACATAGCATCATCGGCAGGTCAAAAAAACCTATTCTTGACCATTTCCCCAAGATTTGGGACTTTTTTGGTAATTTTTCAGTGTTTGGTCAATAGATCCGAAAATATTCGTCGTAGGTCAAATCCCAGGCCAGATTCTTGTTCCTTGGTCAATTTTACTCACGGTTACCAAATTTTAGCCACCTGGAACACAAACTCTGGAAATAGGAGAAAATACCCAAATTTAAGTCAAAAAGAGGGAAAAAAAGTGAGAAATGGCTACAGCTTGGCCAAAAAAAAATTCCGGAACCTAATATTTTAGCATGAGTCTCCCCCATAGGTGGGTCAACCACCTACAAAAAATCAGCCAAATCGGAGAGCACCCAGAAAAAGCCGTTCTTGTGGCAAGAGCAGAGCTGAGCTTGATACTTGCTCTTGACCAATGCTCTTGATCCAAGATCATTACTTTTGATTCAAGAGCATTTGCTCTTGACATCCCCGGTATCTAAAGTTCATTAGAAAAACATAGCGCAGGCCAGGAAGCGACCCGGCACCGGCATTACCATTGCTGCGCGGCGCCCTGCCGCGCTGTTCTATCTCGGCTACGTACGTGACCGCCTGCCAAAATTTCGCTTCAAAAGAATTAGTTTGGCGGATGAGACGAGACGAGCGCGTTCCTGTCCGGCGTTGAGCCCGGCCGAGGCTCGCACGACGCCAGGTCGGGCGGCTTGGCCAGTCCGGGCCTTCGCTGCCGAGCCGAACCGAACGAGCAAGCTGCGCGCTTGACTCCGCCCGTCGCCTCGCCTCGCCTTTTCCGTTCTCATTCCGCCACAGTCCGTCGAAGCGACAACAACAACCATGGATGAAGCTCTCCTGGAAGAAGCTCTGGCAGACTGGGGTCTGCCACATTTGATTGCAGCGTGCAGAGGTAAGGACGTGTAGTGTAGATGCATCGCTATTTTCAATATCACTTTGTCCGGAGTGCGGGTTGGTGTTATGAACGAAATGCGTATCGGCCCCCGTTTGTTGTTGCCGCAACGTTTCTTCGAATCTTCGGTCCGTCTGTCCTCTCGGCTGCTTTAGACATCGGCAATAGAGTACCTGCTCTGAAAGGAGTAAAAACGTATGTTCACCGACAGGGAGGGCGGTCATTTCCCCTCTGAAGTCGAGGGGCGTCTCAGTGTTCATCGCGCCATTGCTTCCGTTTCGTATGCGTCTTCGCAATAGCCTTTCCTGTCACACTAGGGTACAATGGATAATAGGGTATTCCGCTGAACCCCAGAACGGAAGTATGAAGAAGGCAAGAAGTATAAAAGGATGGGCGAGGGGGACGTGTTGACGGAAACGGACACAGTCCCCCCCCCCCTCACTCACCTATTAGTACTTCTTGCCTTCTTCCTACTTCCGTCTGGGATTCAGCCGAATAGCCTATCTAAAAACGGAAGAAGGGAGTGCCGTAGTTATTTGAGCTCTACTTCCGTTGCTTGATTCGAAGGTATACCCTATTGGCCTTTTGTTTCGGATGCCGTTTTTCCCGTTTTAGGTAAAATAAGGGGGGGGGGGGCGGCTTTCTGGCCTCAGGGGAGTTATAGAGGTTTCCAACGAGGCTCCGAAGCGGAAGCTCTGCGCCGTCTGAACTGTAGCATTCATTGTTTGGTCCGTTTTGAACTTCAAGTAACTCAGTTTTGTTTTTAATTTCAGAGAAGAGATTTTCCTTGGAGGCACTTCTGGAGATAGATGTTTCGACTGTGTCTATGGTCACCAATTTTCCTGGCGAGCAGCTGCTTTTTTTAAAGCGTGTTCGTGAATTCAAACAGGTGAGTTTTGAGTGTGCTGGCAAGGCTGGAGAACCGCGTGTGGTAACTTCTAGTGGGAATTTATTGTTATTTATTTTGCATGTATTGTGTAACTACATTATGTAGAGATGTAGCTTATGGTCTTAAATGCGTTGAAACTGAAACACTTTCATTAATTTTGCATTGTAGTTTAACTATTACCTGATGGGATTGTAGTTTCTTGTTAAAATTTTGAATGTTTATCATTAAACTAAATCTCATGTATCATCCCGGTGCATATCAAGATTTTATTATGGCCATTTATACAAACTTATTAGAATATGCCAGGTGAGCTCTGTGGGAGAAGGATTTATGTAATCAATTTACATTTTATAGCTATATTTTCTATAATCTCTGGGTAGTCAGCAATGTTCTGCAAATTTTGGGGGTTTGATTTCAAGTTCAGAAGTCTGGACACATTGATCTATCACAGTTTACAACAGTTGTAACCTCCCTCTCTTTTTTTAAAAAAATTTGTTAACTGAGAAAAATGCTCGTATTGCATTCAGTTTATTTGAATTTTTAGGCATCACTTTTTGCCTGTTCGTTATTCTGTATTTTGTATTCTTTGTTATTAAATGTAAGGAACTTTATGAATAGTCGATGTTGATGTTTGTTTAATTTGTTTATTCAGGCACAGATCAGTGGTGGTGTCCAGGCACGGAACAGTGGTGGTGTCCAGGCACAGAACAGTGGTGGTGCAGCTAACAGAGATGCGGAAGTTGCTGTGGCTTCCACGTCCTTTTCCAATTTAGATAGTACCAATGAAAAGTCGGTTAGTAGTGCTGTTTGCATGGTGTTTCTTTATTTAAATTGTAAGATTGTTTTGTATTATTGTGTGAGACTAACTTTATTGTGTCATTTTCCTGTTATTAACAGGCATCAGGTACTTCCAGCAGGAAGCGTGGAACTTCTATGCCCCCAAATCATCCAGCAGCTAAAAAAATTTCATTCTTTAATGATTGTTGTGTTTTGAGTTCGATTTCAGTGGATTTAATGGATATAAGGTTGAAGGAATAAATACAAGTCTATCTGCTAGTTGGCCAATACCGGAAGTGAGTTTTATTCTTTTTCTGTCTAGTCAGTACACAGTGGGGTATGACAAATTATGGAGCACAGTATGAGAAAGACAAGTGAAGAACAGGATACAAAATACAAATGAACCAATGTAGCTTAAACTAGATTACATCTCAACTACAACACCCTCACTTAATCTAGGTGCCTTAATCTAGGTGAGCGATCTAAGCTAGGCTCAAGCCTTCAACAAACTTATCATGCTTAACTTTCACTAGCGCCTTGGTAAGGATATCAGCAATCATACTGTCTGTAGATACATATCTAACACACACACGACCCTTGTCGACTGCCTCCTTGACAAAGTGATATCTTACATCGATATGCTTTGACCGCTCCTTAATGTCTAGTGTATTTGCACCCCTAACGGCTGACTGGTTGTCATTAAAGATGCAAACCTCAGATGACGAAAAAATGCTCCTGCACCCACTGGCCCCCAGGATTTCATCCAAAATCCTCTGTAAAACCAGAGCCTTTTTGGTGCAGATTGAAAGGCTAACATACTCTGCCTCCGTGGTGGACAGGGCTACCATAGATTGCTTCCTACTTTCCCAGCTAATCGGAGCCCCAGCAAACTTTAACAAGAACCCAGAAACTGACCTTCTGTCCTGTTTGTCGTTTGCCCAGTCTGCGTCAGCATACCCTTCCAAACCCACCCCAGACTTAGTGTAGTGTAACCCATATTGCAAAGTACCGTGAAGATACCTCAACACTCTGACAGCATAACTGTAATGCTCTTTAGTATAGCAGCTGTTGAAACAGCTCAACTTTCCTACTGCGAAGGCAATGTCCGGTCTAGTACAAACCATGGCATACATAAGGCTGCCAATAAGCATCTGATAAGGAACGTCAGGTAACTTCTTTTTGTCCCCTGCTTTCAGCTGCAACTTGGCCTCCATCGGGCTGCCTGGTGGCGCGCTCCACCCTTGCCCAAATTTAGCAACAACATTCTTTATGTATTCCATCTGGTCCAGCCTGATCCCCCCTTACTTCTAGTTACTCTCATCCCCAGGATGCTTCTAGCTTCCCCCAGATTTCTAAGTTCGAAGTGATTCTTCAGTTTGTCAGCCAGGCTGTTGGCAATCTCTTCATTCTTACACACAACCAGAAAATCGTCAACATAAATAGCAATAATACATAAGGATTCACCCTTGTCACTAAAATAAATGCAGGGCTCAGTAGTCATGTTATTCAAACCTATCTTATTTTTAAGGACATCTTTACAGAAATCATACCAAGATTTAGATGCTTGTTTCAACCCGTAAATGGCTTTGCGAAGCAGCCACACCTTCCCAGGTTGTCCAACAAAACCTTCGGGCTGTTCCATGTAGATTGTTTCATTAAGACTCCCATTGAGAAAAGCAGCAGTAACATCAAAATGATACATTTTAAAATCTAACTCCACCGACAGGGCAATCAACAATCTGAGTGCAGAATAGCTTACAACAGGAGAGAATGTTTCATGATAGTTAACACCATATTTCTGAGTAAAACCTTTGGCCACAAGCCTCGCCCTGTACCTTTCTACCTCCCCAGCTGCATTCACTTTCTGTTTAAACACCCACTTGCACTCCACTGCTCTCTCACCAGCCGGCAAATCCACAAGAGAATGCACTTTCTTGTTTTTAAGAGATTTGAACTCCTCTTGCATTGCCTTCTCCCAGCCCGCCCTGTCCATGGCATATGCTTCCTTTACAGTTAATGGATCTGTGGGAGCTGCGAACATACCCACTTCAATCCCTTGAACCCGGACGACATTTGCAACAAAATCAGGGTAGACCCTGGGAACCCTATTCCTTAAGGGATATCTCCTCTCATCTACATTCTCACCCTCACTGAACCCAGGCTCGCTAGAACTATCAGAGTCACTATCACCACTGCCATAGTTAGGAAAATCCTCACTGCCAGTGTCACTATAGTATTCCTCATCATCTAGCCCCTCAACATCCACAAACTCAACTTCTTCGTCACTGTCTACCACTCCAGGCACCATGGGTTTCCCATTTTCAGCTGGAACCCAAATTTCGCCTGTTGTGGATTCTTGTGGCTTACCTAGTGACGTAGTTACACCATAGAACGAATTCTCAAATCATGCCACATGCCTTGCCTTGACGATTCTGCCGCCCCTGGACGGATCAGCCACGTAGACGCCCTTGGTCGCCTCACAGTAGCCTACGAAAAAACACATTTTGGCATTTGGATAAAATTTCTTCCTAAATTTCTTTTCCACAAACACATAGGCTACACAACCAAAAACCCTCAAATAGCTAAGATCCACTTTCTTCCCAGTCCATAGCTCCTCTGGAATTTTATTCCCATTGGTTCTCACAGGGAACCTATTTTTCAGATGCACGGCTGTCTTGCATGCCTGAACCCAGTAACGCTTAGGGAGGTTAGAACCATGAAGCATGCATTTTGCCTTTTCAACTACCGTTCTATTACTTCTCTCTGATACCCCGTTCTGCTCAGGGCAATCAGGAACTGTGGTTTGGTGGACAATACCACACTCTCTCAGCTCCCTTTCCAGTGTTTCACCAATAAATTCCCCACCATTGTCGGATCTTAGAATTTTTATCTTTTCCCCAGTTTTATTTTCTACCCTGGCTCTAAAAATTCTGAAACACTCCAGAACTACACGACACTCCTTGGAAGTTAAATAAAAATCCCAAGTCTTCCTCGTGAAGTCATCCACGAACAACATCATGTACCGTTCATGGCTCATCCCATGAGGTTCATTGGCCCACACAAATCTGTGTGAATCAATTCCAATTTCTTGGTAGCTTTGTGTGACTCTGACCTAGATTTGAACTGACTCCTAGTGAGCTTTCCCTCTACACAGGGTACACATGGTTCAATTTTCTCAGAACTAAATTTAGCACCATCGACCATTTGCTTCACCAACTGCATATTTCCATGCCCTAGGTGTCCCAGCCGCTTGTGCCACAGTTCCTGATTCCCATGACTCACCACACTCAAACCTGTTGGTCCCCTCGGCTCTGCAGAATCCTCAGCACTGCTGTTCAAGTCCAAGCTATACAGCCCATTGACCTCTGTGGCTCTCCCCTGCAGTTCTCCGTCCGGCTTCAAGGTGCTAGTCCGGAACAATCTGCAGCCTGTATCGTCAAACACAAGAGTTGTGCCCTTACGTGCTACCTTGCTTACAGAGAGCAGATTTGTGGACAAATCTGGCACATACCGCACATCACACACAGTCACTTCCTCTCCTAACCTAAGTTTTAGAGGTACTTCACCATAGCCACTCACAGACATTTTTGCATTATTAGCTGTGCTTACCGACTCACTGCGACCTACCATACCATGAACCCGAGAGAAATTGCTAACCTCTCTTGTCATATGGGTATTCGCTCCCGAATCCAAATACCAGCCTACTGGTTGCACCTCGCAGTTCAATGCTGTCAGCCATGTTGTGCCTTCGGGCTTCGACCCTTTCTTCTCCTCCTCCTTGGTCCCCCCTCCTCCCGTCTCTTCCTTCTTTGGGCAAGACTTCTTGAAGTGTCCTTTTTCTCCACACTTGTAGCACGAAGCCTTCTTGATGTCGAAGACGAATGGCTTTTTCTTGGGATCCTTGGGATTCTTGTTCCGGGCCCCGCTCGAACCCTGTTGGTGTCTGGCCGCGAACGCGACCCCGCTGCTCCTGGACTCCGATGCCACCCGGTGTCCTTCCTGAACCAGCTTCTCCTTGATGATCTCGAAGTCTAGTTCTTCACAGACTGTCTGCAACGCCATCTTGAAGGGTTGGTACTCAGGAGTCAACCCCCTCAGCAGGAGCACGGCCAATAATTTCTTGTCGAGCTCCAGCTTGACGCTAGACAACTTGTTCATTGTCGATGTGAACCGTCCGACGTAATCCTCCATATCACTGCTATTCTCCAATTTGGTATCCAGCAGTTCTTCCAGGAGCGCCACTTGCCTGCTTATCCCTTTTGACTGGTAGGCCCCAGCAAGCTTCGTCCACATCTTGAATGCTGTGTCGCACGCCGCGACTTCCACTTTTGGCCCCTCCTCCAAGAGCAAATACAGTTTAGCCCTGGCCCTGTTTGCTAACTTCTTCACAGCAGTAGAGGCATCCGCCGCCACTTCTGCGTTGACGTAGTCCCACATATCCAGGTCTATCATAACCATTTCAACGTCTCTAGCCCACGTCTCGTAGTTTGAACTGCCCTGCAGTTTCTTGATGTGATGAAAAGCGGTAGATTCACTCATCTTGCACTTATCACTCGCCAGAAACTGGCAAAGTTCACCACGCGGTTGCGTTCTCTACGGAGGTTAGGAACTAAGTCCGACGTATTTTTGCACTTTCTTGAGGAAATTCACTTAAATTCTTCAATCACAATTCACCATTTAAACTTTGCGTACCACTGGGCCCATAACCTGTTGTGTTTTGAGTTCGATTTCAGTGGATTTAATGGATATAAGGTTGAAGGAATAAATACAAGTCTATCTGCTAGTTGGCCAATACCGGAAGTGAAGTTTTTTTTTTCTGTCTAGTCAGTACATAGTGGGGTATGACAAATTATGGAGCACAGTATGAGAAAGACAAGTGAAGAACAGGATACAAAATACAAATGAACCAATGTAGCTTAAACTAGATTACATCTTAACTACAACAATGATGAGAGAATTATTGATGCTCTTGTAAGTTTTGCCACACTGCAGTGCTTTATTCTGTTGAATGTATCTTGTACTACATGATATTTTAGAACTAATTATGTGCCCTTTCATTGAACCAGGAATGGATATTTACATGCGTACTCTGATTTCTGAACATCATCAGACCTATGTTAATTTGTATGGAAGTTTAAAACCGAAGCATCACTTCATGTTACATTACCCTGACTTGCTTAAACGGAATGGTCCTCTTTCTTCTTTGTCAGCTTTAACTTCTGAAAGAACACACCGTATAGGTAAAATGTATGCCAAAGCATGTAATTCTAGAATAGATTTTCCATTCTCTGTGTCTGTGAAGTATCAACTCACCTTATGTAATCGTTTAATGAAATTTGATACTGTATCTGAAAAACTTGTGAAGTCCAAATTTTGTAAACTGCAGTCTTTAAGCCATTTTCAATCATTCTATGAATTTTTTGATGTGAACCCTATGTATGAAGTAAATGTAGCCAATAGTATTTATATTTTTGGAACCATGTACAAAGTTGGTATGTATGTTGTTACGAAAGTAGGTGATTTGTTTCCCACATTTGGTGAAATTTTATATATTGTTCATGATAAATCTTTTGTTACTTTTGTGTTGAAGCTGAAAACTACTATGCATTATCGCTCACATGTATGTGCATATATAGTTGACGACAGTGATGATATTGCCTGTGTGAAACACAATGAGTTGTTGTACCACATCCCCCTATGGTGTAGGACAAGCCCCTTAGATGGGAAAAAATGTGTGTCTCTGAGGCACTCTCTATGAGCAAATAAATAGAGCTTCGTTATACATTTTTGTTGAAATTTTTTATCCTCGCAACCAAATACACAGAAGAATTTTATACCGTAACTGGGATTTTATTTCCAGATCCGAGAAGTGTTAACATTCAAGTGCGTTGGCTATTTGGCCTATACACAATAACGCAAAATAATTTTGGACTGCGGTGTCTTCAGGGGACAAAGTGTCACCCCGACGACGGGGAGGCGATACGACTTACAGTGATTTGTATAACAAGTGTTCTTGTTTTGGTTCCTTTTTGGGCTGAGGGGGAGGGAGGTGGGGGGGGGGGGGGGGGGGCGACAGTCCCGTTTCCGCCCCCTCAGGGGAAACAAAACACTCCTATACGTAGGCAATACCAATAACTTCGTTATCTTCGTTAGCCGACCTTGAAACCGCCCCTGTCAGACCTATTGTCTGCCTGCCAGGGGCGTGCGTGTATGTGAGGCGGGGGTGTCTGTTTTCTACCATCCACTTGCATTTCCCTTCCACTGTTTCGTCTTGACCTAGGCCCAGTTTGGGCTTGATCGGATTCCACTGTGCTCTTGACCTCAGCAAGAGCAAAATTCTTAATTTAAAAACAGGGGTGTCAATGCCATTTACCAAGTTAACTTTTACATAATGTCAAAGCAAGAAACCATTGATTTAAAGCAAATGCTCTTAAAACAAGCGCGAATGGCTCTTGCTGCAGTCAAGAGCATTTTCGTCTTAAAGCAATGCCAATTCACTTGAGACAAGAACGGCTTTTTCTGGGTGAGGGTCCGGGACAGGTCCGGCTGATCTTAAATAATTCTGCTCTATGATTTTCAGGCTCCACAACACCATCATCAGCCCGGCGCTCTCCTACGAGCTCTGCACCGCTGCCTCCACCTTGCGGTCTAGAGCTACCCTGCAGCGGGAGTCCGGGGTCATCCTTAATGGCCTGCTGGGCACCTCCAGGGGCCCCCGGGCTGGGGAGCAGCCGCTCACCCCCGAGGAGCTGGGGCGCTCCTCACTGGCGAGGGCTGTAAGCCAGGCGCGGATCGGCTACTACGGCCACATCCTCCGCCGCCCCCAGGGCCACCTCCTCCGGAGGGCGCTGCAGCTGGATCTGGGCTTCCGGAAGCGCGGCAGGCCGTGCTTTACGTTCAGGACCTCACTGGCGGAGGACCTGCGCCGCTTCCAGCGCCCGCCAGGGGGATGGAGGAACCTCCTGCGCTCCAAGGCCAACACGGCGGCCTACATGAAGCGGGCGGCCCTCCTCCCACCACACGCGCTCGACGAGGGCACGGACATCGAGGGGGACGACGAGCCCCTCCAGGGTTAGGGCGGCTCTGCCAGCGGACCCTGCGGACGGCGGTCGGCCAGGCCCCCAGGGCGGGCGGCAGTGCCCAGGGTTCATCACACTGCAATTCTGTCTGTCTGTTCTGTTTCAGCCCAGCTTGCTCGGAGGGCCTGCGCGCCTCCCCCGGCGGTTATTGTATCTTACGCTCCTGTCTGCGGCTGCGGCACTATGTATCCTTCTGTATCCTTCATGCTTGCTTTTGCTTTTGCCTGGCTTGGCTTTCCGTAAATTCTGTATTTCTGTATTTTCCTTTCGGCGGCTGATCGCACCTCATGCTCCTCTCTGCGGCGGCGGCAATATGTATCCTTCTGTATCCTTCGCTGCGTGCATGCGTGCTTTTGCTTTTGCTTTGCTCTTGCTTTCTTTGCCTGGCTTGGCTCTGTAAACTCTGTATTTCTGTATTTTCCTTTCGCATCAATACATGCACTCTTTACCACGTGGCAGACCACCATTTTTTTTATTTTTTTTTCAACGGCCCTCCCTCTCCCCCACACTCCCTTCCCCGGGTCCTAGCCCTTCGGGGGCCCTGCCTCTCCCTGTCGAGGGTCGGCTGGGGTTGATCCATCCTATAGTTAGTCTAACCCATTCTTTTCTAGGTTGACAGCCTGAGCCCCGTGCCAGCGGAATATATGGCCCTAGGGCGCATATCTGGCTTCGGGTCAGCACATGACCCTGCTCAGGGGCAGTGTCCCTCCTTGCGAGGGGGCGCCTTAGCTGTCTATACTTACTTACTTAATTCCTACTGCAATTTGGAGAAGACTTGGAATCATTCTTACAATTGGCAACGTTGTTCTACAATATAAATTATCACGACACGATTAAATGTAGTCCATTTTATGCCGTGCATGGATTTAATCCAGTTGTGCCAGGGATTCTACAACTTGTACCAGCTTCAGAAGAAAACCTAAATATCAAGATCCAAAACCATACAAATTTTTTGGAAAATTTGAAATCTAGAACTGAACAAGCTCAAGCAAAAACTAAAGAGTATCATGATAAAGGCAGAAAACAAGTTGCATACTCCATTGGACAGCAAGTACGAGTGAGAAATGAAAGTGATGACATCTCATGGCCGAATAAAAAAGTTAATTGGATTGGACCATATAAAGTTGTTGGAAAGAAGTCATCGCATTTCTACTATGTGATGGTGTGTGAGAAAGACTCACACGGTGGTGAAAGAGATGTTGTAAAAGAATATCATATCATCAATATCAGACCATATAATGATAGACCGCCAGACTTGAAAATTTAATGACTTGCTCTCACTCATACATAGTGTAATTTGGATTTTTTTTAAATATAAGAATTCATACCAGATTCTTATTTTACTGTTTTGCTTTGCGGCCTTATGGAAGACTTGACAATGTTTTGGTTCATTTCAGGGTGCGTCGCACGCTTGTAGCTATAAATCTCTCGCTTGTCACTTCTAATTTCTTTTCATTTTATTTCCTGTTTTATTTCAGGCACTGTTAGGTGTAGATCTTAGTTTACATTTAATTTTCCATTTTATAGGTGTAGAATTTTAAATACTTAGGGGTTAACTGCTGGTACCGTCTTAGATTTAAATGATTTTATTGCATTCTTAATATTTGCAAAATTTTAAAATTTTCCTTTAGTTATCTTATGTCCACCAACACTTCTAAAGTTCGTCTAATGGGTCGCACCGTCGCATTTACTAATACCGCATTTCTCTCCTTACAGCATTACTGACGTTTACTTTTTTAGTGATCATGGCGCTCACGCCGTGGTTACTACTGTGCCTTATGCTCATAAGCAGAACAGAGGGTGACAATCAGGGAGGCAGTCTTCTTATTACTGAGACTAAAGCTCTCCAAGTTATGGAGACAGATTTCCGCGTTGGAACAGGTTCCTTAAACGTATATGTCACTACAAATTTACCGTCAATGGCTTTGAAAAATGTATCTCCAATATCTGATAACTGTGATAAAATGACCTTAACAGATGATTATAAAAACCTTTGTAAAGCAAGTTCTGCTATGGATGTGACTAGTTATACTATTCTTCGGGAATTAAACAGAGTATTTGTTACTACTGATAGAAGTAAGATGATAAGGAAACAACGATCTTCGATTCCAATTCTGGGCAGAATTCGTCATTGGCTGGAAGGGACTGTTACGGACAGTGATTTGGACAAAGTGATAGAAACTGTGAACAGTCTGGGCCAAAGAGTACAAGTGATAGGAGAAACTACAAATAGAGTCATAAATGCAACAAATAATAATGTAAAAGTGTTGCAAGGTTTAACCGCTACACTTCAGTCTAAAATGAAATATTTCTCGGAAGCCTATAACATAATTGCAGCAGCAGTAAATAATGACTCTTATTCTTCAGATCTCATGTTCTCTAAAGTTTTGGGATCACTTGTATTACAGACTAAGGTCAACCTTCTGCAAACTCATTTGTTATCACTTAAATCTTTATTCAGTGGCTGTAAGAATTTCATGATTCCACGACTCGTTGTAAATGAGGAAGATTTGAATCAGACATTGTCTAAGGAAGAAGAAAGATTGCATGCCTCCGGCATTGTATTATTATTTTCCCATGCTGAACTGAGTAAATACTATGAACTGAAAACTACAAAATGTGAATTGTTACAAGAAGACAGTTTAAAAATAACAATTCCATTGTCGATAAATTATCCAATTGGAAGGTTGTATCTCTGAAGCCTATGAAATTTTTGGTGAATAGTTTGACCTGTCAAATTGTGGAAAAACAAATCAATGTAGCAAGTAATGGTGTAGAAATGAGGAATCTGGAAGATGCGGAATTGTTCGGAGGTCTCAATGTTTTGTGCATTTCTAACTCTCGTCTCTTATTTGGCAGACACCCGACAAGGCCTCGATGCGGGATGGAAAGAGGGCTCAGTTACGCCATAGGGCCGCTACTCCCCGTGCCCCCAAGGAGCAGAAGTCCACGCCCACCACGACACCCCGCACCCCTCAGTACCCCCTGCCGCCGGCACCAGCAGCACCCCTCGCGTCGCCAAGGACCCCACCGCCGGCCGCAGCGACGCCAGCGCCAGCGAGCAGCACCCAAAGGAGTCCCCGGTCAGCACGTCCCGTCGCAAGAAAAGCCCTGTAAGTGAACGAAACGGCGTTAATGCTTTAACCCGTTGGCTTTCGGTCATTTTGAATTAATCAGTCATTTTCATCTTTTTGTTCTCTTTCTTCTGTTTAGCCCAAGAAGGCGAGACTAGAGAGCGACCAGGAGGACGGGGACGAGGACGAGGAAGAGGAGGATGAGGACGGATCCAGGCCAAAGGTGGGCGGCGGCCAAGCGACATAAAAGAGCTGGTGGAGAAAAGATTTGTAAGTCCATTTCTGGCCATTTTGGCACTATCTGGTCATAAACATATTTTACAGTACAGAGTCTCTATTATGGTTTCTCCGTTCTTCTCTCAGATGACATCTACGGAACGGAAGTCTGCGAGACACGGCATCAAGAACACCACACGGTGCCCATACTGTCCCACAATCTTTACCATGAGATCAGAGTGCCATGGGCATATTGAGACGCAGTACCCCGAGACGCTGGCGGAGGATGGGGTGTTCAATGCGGCCCGGAGGATCTACCACGCGAGGCGAGAGGGGGTGCGCGTCCTCTGCAAGAGAAAGTTTGAAATGCACCTAAGCCACCTACCCCGCCTGGCACCGGAAACTAAAACGAAGGTAGTTGCCGTAATAGGCAACATAATGACTGATGCAATGGTCATAGTGGGGGAAGACGACAAGGAGCCGAGGTCCCATCACATGGACTATAAACGAAACCTCAAAGAGATGAAGTGAGTAAACGCAATGTACGGATTAGTTCAAAATGGTATTAAAACGTGATCTTGAACTAATACTCTCTTTTGACGTCTGTCTGTTTCAGGAAATTCTAAGGGGAGAGTTACCCTTGCGACCCGTAGCTTCTTTTTTTTGTTCAGAATTTAGTTCAATTAGAAACCATTCATTCTATCTTAATTTTCCTTTGCCAACTGGCATTGATTTCATTCATAATCATTGTTATTCTCTCAGAGATTTTAAATCTTTCTTTATGTTAATGACTGACTCTTTTCTTGGTAAATAAACTGTGATTGTACCAAAACCACTCTGATTTTCCTCTCCCTGCCCTCCCAAATACTTAGCCAAGATGAATGAGGCTGACACATAAGTAATTCCGTATAAACACTCCAGAATAATTATTATCTTGAATGATTAGCTCAAATCACCTATCAGATTGTATACATCATTTAGTAAAAAAGATTGATTTGTCACTCATGTTAAAAGCTTGCCCTTTGTTGTGTAAAGACGTTTTAGCCTCAACAATTCAAGTTCTCAGTGAAACCACATATGTGTTGCTAAATCCTGGTACTACCGTAAACGTTATCTGTTCGAACCAGCTTGTCCAGAAGATACCCCAAACAAAGAATGGTCGAGTAGAAATAAGTCTCCCATGTCAGTGTGCTTTACAAGAAGTTTTGGGAACTCAAGATATTCTGCTTCATGCTAATCCTAACTGTAACATCTCCAGTGATGAAGTAGCCATTAAAGTCGAATAAGCGACAGAGGAATTCCAATCGCTTCATCTATTCGCGCCTAAACGGCACATTGTTAAAATTTTTGATGAAAATGTAACCCTCCCGGAATTGTCATTTATTACAGTTAGTCCGATGCCAGCTGCAAAAACATGGCATGATTTGCCACTGTTTCATAGTGGTAAATTAGAAATAATTATGTGGATTATTTAAATTCTTGTTGGTTGTATTGGAACTTCCTTGTATTTAGAAAAACAATGTAAATTTTGTACTGCTTTGTTGGCATGCTGTCATTGGGTGTCAACAAAAACTAGAAATACAACTGCAGAAAATGACGGGGAAAGACCGAGTCAATATGCGGAAGTCGAAATGGCAGAAAGAACGCCAAGGGCTCGACGGTTTTTACGCCAAGTGGCTAATAATCCCGTCCAGACAACAAATCTTTAGACGTTTTATTTTGTGCTCATTTTTCTAAGTGGTACCTTAATGTTAAAATAGTTAGAATAGCAGTTAAGCAGCACGTTGTCCAACTGGCGGTGCGCACTTAATCCGAATGTTGCCAAGTCCTGTAAGGAGGCGGCACAGTTTTCGAACTGCCCCTTGCCGAAGTCCGTTAGGGACGAGGCCGGACGGGAAAAGGCATAAGCCGACCCTAGCCGAGGGGACATTGCACGCGCCAGGAACCCGGGTCCCACAGCAACAGATGTATAGCATACCATCTAGTTGCACGCCGAGTCCGAAAGGAGGAGGCAGAACTCATTATTGTGGTGACCTCAAGAGCGGGTTACAAGTCCAGACAGCCGCCACCTGAGTTGCGTAGCGAGGAACGGTGTCGGTTGGGGGTGTGTGATTGGAAGGCGTTAGGCGCGCTATCACCGCTCTACCGCGCAGGGGCGTCCATCGCACCTCCGTCGGTATTGGCAAGGACACATCTACGAAGATCAACCGGGATGAAGAACCGACCCCGGTGCAGCAATTCCACGTAGATGGGACTCCAGACAACTACAAAGGCACCAATCAAGATGGGGACATCTTTCTTCGGGAAGAGGGGAGAGAGAGAACGCCGGATCAGATTGTTGTCACATAGTAGTTGTCATAGTCATAGAATTTCGTAATATTAAGTAGCACAAGCAACTTACTATAAGGACTTTTATTTTCTGAATAAAAGAAAAGTAATTATTGAGACACCAATCACTTACCAAAATGTTATGTAAATTGTACAATCTAAATTGATTAAACATTGTAAAATTAAGTCATCGCGAATTCGCCTGAAACTGTCAATAAGATCGAGACGCTCTTCTCCCCAACAGGGGGATGTCAGGGAGCCGCGTAGGTTTGAATACTCGCGGGCCCTGCAGAGGAAGGCGCGATGACATCCGACCCAGACTCTGCGCGATACTCGGGGCGCAGCGGAAAGCACGGCCCGGGAGCGCGCTGGGTCCGGCCGTCTGGTTAGACGTGTTCCGACCCTCGACTGGCAAAGACCAGCTCCGTAAGTGCTTGGTGGCCTCACTATTCAGATCAGTTATTTTCTTTAACTTGAATCCAGTGAGTGTTTATTCCCAAACTACAACCTGTGTTACTTCCCTGGTACGACCACTGAGTCTACACCCAGCCGGTTTCCGAGCCTGGGTACGTCGAGTCCGAGTGCCTAGCCGGTAAAGCCGACAGGCGGCCAAGTCCAGTGCCCCTCCTAGTGCTAAGAGAACCCAAGGGTGAGATAAAACCTGCACAACATTAGCACTTGCTGTCCTGAAATTAATTACCTTGAGTGTCTCTTCTTTTTCTTCTCCCTGCAACAGTAAAGGAGAATCAGTTACTTGAAGTGATCAGAATCACCAGAAAAGAGAAGAGTTGAACTTAAGAATACAGGGTGTTTATTCTCGTTTGGGACAAAAAGATAAGGTAGATAGGACATGCGAAGGGGATCATTTTTCACCAATGGACTAGTGGGCGCAAACGTCTGACAACGCGGGAAATTGCGATTTCGTAATGAGCTTTCGCGCCTGCCCGGCAGGCAACCGAGCGCGCGCTGCTGTGTTGCGGGCTGCCTGCGCCACGGCGCTGCAGCATTCGCACGCTGTGCGGCACTCGGCGGCGGCGGCGTGTCGTCTGCTGGCGCTGTCCGGTGACTGCTGTCGCCCACTCTCGCCCCTCATTTGTCTATGCGTTCGTTCTGGCTTCTGCTGCACCGAGGTGGCTGTTGAGAAGTTTGCTTGGAACACAAACACTTCCAACCTTCCGCTCAGCACAGCACGATGGAGAGGTTCACGAGAGCGGAGCTGGCGGACATGCACTTTGTGTATGGCCAGGCGGACGGCGTGGCCAGGAGAGCCCAGAGGATGTACGCGGAGCAGTACCTAGGGCAGGGCACATCCGAACCACCGCATTTTTCCACAATTGCACAACAACCTCCGCGAGCTGCCGCGCGCGAGCTTCCAAGCGAGCTTCTCATCAGCCACCTCGGTGCAGCAGAAGCCAGAACAAACGCATTGACCAATGAGGGGCAAGAGTGGGCGACAGAGGCGGGTGTGTCGTCTGCAGTCACCGCACCGGAAAGCCCAAACGAGAATAAACACCCTGTATAGGCGGATGTCGAATTGACTCAGAAAACAAGGGATCGGAGATGGGTCGTCGGTGTTTGGTGTTGTAGCGGCGTGGCGTAGCGTGGCTCCCCTCATTGGTCGAGGCGGTCAATCGAAAATCTGACAGAGCGCTGACTCGGAGAGGTGGACCCTGTATGGACGCAGTTGCCAGCCAAATAGCCAGCACCCCAGTTTTGCACGGGAGAATGTAAAATCGAAGCGACTTGTCACTTGTAAGACCATATAGTGCCCCCCCCCCCCCAAGAACGCGCCTGACGGACACGAGACAGAAAATTGGAATTTGCCTAACCTAAGCTCTTAACCGCCACGGACCCAACCGGTCTTACAAGTGATAAGTCGATTACTGCACACCGTAGGCAACAACTCCAGAAGGGGTTCATAGAGGTCGTGTCAGCCAGATCGAAACCCAAGGGGATCTCGTGTTTTCCACATGGAAAAGTGGGATTTCTGCCGGCTGAATTTCTATTACAATTTTTCGCGATATAAATCAGATTCCAATAGAAAAGCGTTTCCACAATGCAAATTGATTTCCAAATTGGCTTCTGTCTGGAAATCCGGTCTGGAATACAATTACGAGCTGAAGACGAGCTAAGAGCAAAATTACTGGAACCTTCTGAAATTTCAGTAAAGTTAGTGATACTCACGTCAGCTGACTGATTCAGACGTACCCAGTCGCCAGCTCGATGTTCCAATTCACGTTCGGATGTATGTGGGCGCTTCTGGTAGCTCAGCCAACCAACAATGATTATTTGAGAAGATGACGTGACACTCACCGACACTGAATCGTTTATAGGACCGGCGTTCATGGTGGCCCCCTGCAGGAGTTGAGGTTCAAAAGGCCTGGTTGGAACGTAGTGACTGCACTTCAGGTGAACTTCCGGTGCAGTGATAGATTTGTTTGGCATAAGCGATATACGGTCCCTGCAGGGGAATGTACTCAGAAAGTACAGAGGGGTACATACATTACTAAAGGTTTTTGCATCATTTAAATTCGAATATTTTATTGCAATTCCATTGCAAGTCAGAACATGAAGAACAACAGATTCATTATAAAACACAATCTACAAAATTGCGTTTACTGTTTAAAACGCAAATCCACACTGACTGGACTACACTCGCCCCTTTCCACCGCCGCCCACCCTATACGATCTTGTCGCGAGCGCAAACCACATTTGACGAGTCTGAGTACATATAGCGGGTGTGTGGTGGGCAACCTGGACTTGTCTGTGCACGCGTGTCGTGGGTAGGCCAGCCCGCACAGGTTCTACAAAACAAGTGCTGCAGGTACTACAAAAGTACTACACGTATTACACCAGTTCTGCAGATGTATTACAGGTGCAATAGGGCTACTACATGTACTACATGGCTACTACAGGGCTACTACAGGTACTAGATGGCTACTACAGGTACTACGGATGTATTCCACCTTACGGATGAAACAACACGGTACATGCAGTGGACTCCGAAAGGCACTGGTAGGAAAACCCTCTCAACTGCACTGTGCTTGCCTAGACACCCGGCACATTTGTAGTGCCTGTGTAGTACCTGTAATACTTGTGTAATACCTGTAGTACTACTGCAGTACTTGTGCAGTACTTGTAACAACTGTAGTGCATTGTAGTACTTCTGTGATGGCTGTAGTGCCTGTAATACATGTAGTAGTTTGAATTTGCAGTACCCTGTACATCGATTTTCCGAGCGAATCGCCCCTTGAGTTCGAGGCTGGCCGGTAGAGTGCGCTGGAGTACCCGCGCGAATACGAAGTGGTAGACAAACGGTGCGCTACGCAAACCCGTCCGCTACCGTCGTGACGCAAGCAGGTCACATCATAACAATATGATGGCACCGAACAATTCGAACAATTTCAATGCCTTTGAATCCGCGAGGAACAAATCGGCGACCTTTACGGCGGTAGTGCCTGGCCAGTCCCAGCTGCCTTCAACCACCGTGCTTGCACCATCGGTGCAGACCTTGGCCATTGGTATAAAAAAAAAGTCTGGTATTGATATTTTTATATTGAATTATATATGTCATTTGGCCACTTCAACATTTTCATCCAATTACTGACCTTTTATACCAATACACCTTTAACACTGTCATACTTGACATCAGAAGGAAAAAAATGCCCTGATTGGTTTACAGCCTTCGAAAGAATAGTACATTCGTCCAAGAAAAATTGGGCGGTAGGGCGGCGGGGGCCAGTCAGGTGGCGAGAGGGAGGAGGGAGGAAAGGGGTGGGAACGGGAGAACGCCCCTCCTGCGAGGGACAGCGGAGAGACGGCGGCGGCCGAAGCACCAGGGTAGGCAACCCAACCAACGAGCCCGTTTGGCGGGTTTGCCTACCTTCAACTTTCACGGCGCTCAGGATCGGCGGTTTCGGCGCACTTTTCCTGCCTTCTCTTGCCTCCCTCTGCCCTTTTCGGGGGGCAGGGTCCAGCTGAAAGTAGGCCTGTAGATCGGCCATCGACCCGCGATGTCGAAAATCGTCATTTCTGGCGCCCCCAGAAAAACATCAAACTTTGAGGGCACACAGATTCTAAACGGTTCGTCCTAAAAATCTAGGCTAGGTCTCATTGGATTCCTTGGGTCTTTCTCTACTACATTGCATCATCGGCAGGTCAAAAAAACCTATTCTTGACCATTTCCCCAAGATTTGGGACTTTTTTGGTAATTTTTCAGTGTTTGGTCAATAGATCCGAAAATATTCGTCGTAGGTCAAATCCCAGGCCAGATTCTTGTTCCTTGGTCAATTTTACTCACGGTTACCAAATTTTAGCCACCTGGAACACAAACTCTGGAAATAGGAGAAAATACCCAAATTTAAGTCAAAAAGAGGGAAAAAAAGTGAGAAATGGCTACAGCTTGGCCAAAAAAAAATTCCGGAACCTAATATTTTAGCATGAGTCTCCCCCATAGGTGGGTCAACCACCTACAAAAAATCAGCCAAATCGGAGAGCACCCAGAAAAAGCCGTTCTTGTGGCAAGAGCAGAGCTGAGCTTGATACTTGCTCTTGACCAATGCTCTTGATCCAAGATCATTACTTTTGATTCAAGAGCATTTGCTCTTGACATCCCCGGTATCTAAAGTTCATTAGAAAAACATAGCGCAGGCCAGGAAGCGACCCGGCACCGGCATTACCATTGCTGCGCGGCGCCCTGCCGCGCTGTTCTATCTCGGCTACGTACGTGACCGCCTGCCAAAATTTCGCTTCAAAAGAATTAGTTTGGCGGATGAGACGAGACGAGCGCGTTCCTGTCCGGCGTTGAGCCCGGCCGAGGCTCGCACGACGCCAGGTCGGGCGGCTTGGCCAGTCCGGGCCTTCGCTGCCGAGCCGAACCGAACGAGCAAGCTGCGCGCTTGACTCCGCCCGTCGCCTCGCCTCGCCTTTTCCGTTCTCATTCCGCCACAGTCCGTCGAAGCGACAACAACAACCATGGATGAAGCTCTCCTGGAAGAAGCTCTGGCAGACTGGGGTCTGCCACATTTGATTGCAGCGTGCAGAGGTAAGGACGTGTAGTGTAGATGCATCGCTATTTTCAATATCACTTTGTCCGGAGTGCGGGTTGGTGTTATGAACGAAATGCGTATCGGCCCCCGTTTGTTGTTGCCGCAACGTTTCTTCGAATCTTCGGTCCGTCTGTCCTCTCGGCTGCTTTAGACATCGGCAATAGAGTACCTGCTCTGAAAGGAGTAAAAACGTATGTTCACCGACAGGGAGGGCGGTCATTTCCCCTCTGAAGTCGAGGGGCGTCTCAGTGTTCATCGCGCCATTGCTTCCGTTTCGTATGCGTCTTCGCAATAGCCTTTCCTGTCACACTAGGGTACAATGGATAATAGGGTATTCCGCTGAACCCCAGAACGGAAGTATGAAGAAGGCAAGAAGTATAAAAGGATGGGCGAGGGGGACGTGTTGACGGAAACGGACACAGTCCCCCCTCCCCCTCACTCACCTATTAGTACTTCTTGCCTTCTTCCTACTTCCGTCTGGGATTCAGCCGAATAGCCTATCTAAAAACGGAAGAAGGGAGTGCCGTAGTTATTTGAGCTCTACTTCCGTTGCTTGATTCGAAGGTATACCCTATTGGCCTTTTGTTTCGGATGCCGTTTTTCCCGTTTTAGGTAAAATAAGGGGGGGGGGGCGGCTTTCTGGCCTCAGGGGAGTTATAGAGGTTTCCAACGAGGCTCCGAAGCGGAAGCTCTGCGCCGTCTGAACTGTAGCATTCATTGTTTGGTCCGTTTTGAACTTCAAGTAACTCAGTTTTGTTTTTAATTTCAGAGAAGAGATTTTCCTTGGAGGCACTTCTGGAGATAGATGTTTCGACTGTGTCTATGGTCACCAATTTTCCTGGCGAGCAGCTGCTTTTTTTAAAGCGTGTTCGTGAATTCAAACAGGTGAGTTTTGAGTGTGCTGGCAAGGCTGGAGAACCGCGTGTGGTAACTTCTAGTGGGAATTTATTGTTATTTATTTTGCATGTATTGTGTAACTACATTATGTAGAGATGTAGCTTATGGTCTTAAATGCGTTGAAACTGAAACACTTTCATTAATTTTGCATTGTAGTTTAACTATTACCTGATGGGATTGTAGTTTCTTGTTAAAATTTTGAATGTTTATCATTAAACTAAATCTCATGTATCATCCCGGTGCATATCAAGATTTTATTATGGCCATTTATACAAACTTATTAGAATATGCCAGGTGAGCTCTGTGGGAGAAGGATTTATGTAATCAATTTACATTTTATAGCTATATTTTCTATAATCTCTGGGTAGTCAGCAATGTTCTGCAAATTTTGGGGGTTTGATTTCAAGTTCAGAAGTCTGGACACATTGATCTATCACAGTTTACAACAGTTGTAACCTCCCTCTCTTTTTTTAAAAAAATTTGTTAACTGAGAAAAATGCTCGTATTGCATTCAGTTTATTTGAATTTTTAGGCATCACTTTTTGCCTGTTCGTTATTCTGTATTTTGTATTCTTTGTTATTAAATGTAAGGAACTTTATGAATAGTCGATGTTGATGTTTGTTTAATTTGTTTATTCAGGCACAGATCAGTGGTGGTGTCCAGGCACGGAACAGTGGTGGTGTCCAGGCACAGAACAGTGGTGGTGCAGCTAACAGAGATGCGGAAGTTGCTGTGGCTTCCACGTCCTTTTCCAATTTAGATAGTACCAATGAAAAGTCGGTTAGTAGTGCTGTTTGCATGGTGTTTCTTTATTTAAATTGTAAGATTGTTTTGTATTATTGTGTGAGACTAACTTTATTGTGTCATTTTCCTGTTATTAACAGGCATCAGGTACTTCCAGCAGGAAGCGTGGAACTTCTATGCCCCCAAATCATCCAGCAGCTAAAAAAATTTCATTCTTTAATGATTGTTGTGTTTTGAGTTCGATTTCAGTGGATTTAATGGATATAAGGTTGAAGGAATAAATACAAGTCTATCTGCTAGTTGGCCAATACCGGAAGTGAAGTTTTTTTTTTCTGTCTAGTCAGTACACAGTGGGGTATGACAAATTATGGAGCACAGTATGAGAAAGACAAGTGAAGAACAGGATACAAAATACAAATGAACCAATGTAGCTTAAACTAGATTACATCTCAACTACAACACCCTCACTTAATCTAGGTGCCTTAATCTAGGTGAGCGATCTAAGCTAGGCTCAAGCCTTCAACAAACTTATCATGCTTAACTTTCACTAGCGCCTTGGTAAGGATATCAGCAATCATACTGTCTGTAGATACATATCTAACACACACACGACCCTTGTCGACTGCCTCCTTGACAAAGTGATATCTTACATCGATATGCTTTGACCGCTCCTTAATGTCTAGTGTATTTGCACCCCTAACGGCTGACTGGTTGTCATTAAAGATGCAAACCTCAGATGACGAAAAAATGCTCCTGCACCCACTGGCCCCCAGGATTTCATCCAAAATCCTCTGTAAAACCAGAGCCTTTTTGGTGCAGATTGAAAGGCTAACATACTCTGCCTCCGTGGTGGACAGGGCTACCATAGATTGCTTCCTACTTTCCCAGCTAATCGGAGCCCCAGCAAACTTTAACAAGAACCCAGAAACTGACCTTCTGTCCTGTTTGTCGTTTGCCCAGTCTGCGTCAGCATACCCTTCCAAACCCACCCCAGACTTAGTGTAGTGTAACCCATATTGCAAAGTACCGTGAAGATACCTCAACACTCTGACAGCATAACTGTAATGCTCTTTAGTATAGCAGCTGTTGAAACAGCTCAACTTTCCTACTGCGAAGGCAATGTCCGGTCTAGTACAAACCATGGCATACATAAGGCTGCCAATAAGCATCTGATAAGGAACGTCAGGTAACTTCTTTTTGTCCCCTGCTTTCAGCTGCAACTTGGCCTCCATCGGGCTGCCTGGTGGCGCGCTCCACCCTTGCCCAAATTTAGCAACAACATTCTTTATGTATTCCATCTGGTCCAGCCTGATCCCCCCTTACTTCTAGTTACTCTCATCCCCAGGATGCTTCTAGCTTCCCCAGATTTCTAAGTTCGAAGTGATTCTTCAGTTTGTCAGCCAGGCTGTTGGCAATCTCTTTATTCTTACACACAACCAGAAAATCGTCAACATAAATAGCAATAATACATAAGGATTCACCCTTGTCACTAAAATAAATGCAGGGCTCAGTAGTCATGTTATTCAAACCTATCTTATTTTTAAGGACATCTTTACAGAAATCATACCAAGATTTAGATGCTTGTTTCAACCCGTAAATGGCTTTGCGAAGCAGCCACACCTTCCCAGGTTGTCCAACAAAACCTTCGGGCTGTTCCATGTAGATTGTTTCATTAAGACTCCCATTGAGAAAAGCAGCAGTAACATCAAAATGATACATTTTAAAATCTAACTCCACCGACAGGGCAATCAACAATCTGAGTGCAGAATAGCTTACAACAGGAGAGAATGTTTCATGATAGTTAACACCATATTTCTGAGTAAAACCTTTGGCCACAAGCCTCGCCCTGTACCTTTCTACCTCCCCAGCTGCATTCACTTTCTGTTTAAACACCCACTTGCACTCCACTGCTCTCTCACCAGCCGGCAAATCCACAAGAGAATGCACTTTCTTGTTTTTAAGAGATTTGAACTCCTCTTGCATTGCCTTCTCCCAGCCCGCCCTGTCCATGGCATATGCTTCCTTTACAGTTAATGGATCTGTGGGAGCTGCGAACATACCCACTTCAATCCCTTGAACCCGGACGACATTTGCAACAAAATCAGGGTAGACCCTGGGAACCCTATTCCTTAAGGGATATCTCCTCTCATCTACATTCTCACCCTCACTGAACCCAGGCTCGCTAGAACTATCAGAGTCACTATCACCACTGCCATAGTTAGGAAAATCCTCACTGCCAGTGTCACTATAGTATTCCTCATCATCTAGCCCCTCAACATCCACAAACTCAACTTCTTCGTCACTGTCTACCACTCCAGGCACCATGGGTTTCCCATTTTCAGCTGGAACCCAAATTTCGCCTGTTGTGGATTCTTGTGGCTTACCTAGTGACGTAGTTACACCATAGAACGAATTCTCAAATCATGCCACATGCCTTGCCTTGACGATTCTGCCGCCCCTGGACGGATCAGCCACGTAGACGCCCTTGGTCGCCTCACAGTAGCCTACGAAAAAACACATTTTGGCATTTGGATAAAATTTCTTCCTAAATTTCTTTTCCACAAACACATAGGCTACACAACCAAAAACCCTCAAATAGCTAAGATCCACTTTCTTCCCAGTCCATAGCTCCTCTGGAATTTTATTCCCATTGGTTCTCACAGGGAACCTATTTTTCAGATGCACGGCTGTCTTGCATGCCTGAACCCAGTAACGCTTAGGGAGGTTAGAACCATGAAGCATGCATTTTGCCTTTTCAACTACCGTTCTATTACTTCTCTCTGATACCCCGTTCTGCTCAGGGCAATCAGGAACTGTGGTTTGGTGGACAATACCACACTCTCTCAGCTCCCTTTCCAGTGTTTCACCAATAAATTCCCCACCATTGTCGGATCTTAGAATTTTTATCTTTTCCCCAGTTTTATTTTCTACCCTGGCTCTAAAAATTCTGAAACACTCCAGAACTACACGACACTCCTTGGAAGTTAAATAAAAATCCCAAGTCTTCCTCGTGAAGTCATCCACGAACAACATCATGTACCGTTCATGGCTCAACCCATGAGGGTTCATTGGCCCACACAAATCTGTGTGAATCAATTCCAATTTCTTGGTAGCTTTGTGTGACTCTGACCTAGATTTGAACTGACTCCTAGTGAGCTTTCCCTCTACACAGGGTACACATGGTTCAATTTTCTCAGAACTAAATTTAGCACCATCGACCATTTGCTTCACCAACTGCATATTTCCATGCCCTAGGTGTCCCAGCCGCTTGTGCCACAGTTCCTGATTCCCATGACTCACCACACTCAAACCTGTTGGTCCCCTCGGCTCTGCAGAATCCTCAGCACTGCTGTTCAAGTCCAAGCTATACAGCCCATTGACCTCTGTGGCTCTCCCCTGCAGTTCTCCGTCCAGCTTCAAGGTGCTAGTCCGGAACAATGTGCAACCTGTATCGTCAAACACAAGAGTTGTGCCCTTACGTGCTATCTTGCTTACAGAGAGCAGATTTGTGGACAAATCTGGCACATATCGCACATCACACACAGTCACTTCCTCTCCTAACCTAAGTTTTAGAGGTACTTCACCATAGCCACTCACAGACATTTTTGCATTATTAGCTGTGCTTACCGACTCACTGCGACCTACCATACCATGAACCCGAGAGAAATTGCTAACCTCTCTTGTCATATGGGTATTCGCTCCCGAATCCAAATACCAGCCTACTGGTTGCACCTCGCAGTTCAATGCTGTCAGCCATGTTGTGCCTTCGGGCTTCGACCCTTTCTTCTCCTCCTCCTTGGTCCCCCTCCTCCCGTCTCTTCCTTCTTTGGGCAAGACTTCTTGAAGTGTCCTTTTTCTCCACACTTGTAGCACGAAGCCTTCTTGATGTCGAAGACGAATGGCTTTTTCTTGGGATCCTTGGGATTCTTGTTCCGGGCCCCGCTCGAACCCTGTTGGTGTCTGGCCGCGAACGCGACCCCGCTGCTCCTGGACTCCGATGCCACCCGGTGTCCTTCCTGAACCAGCTTCTCCTTGATGATCTCGAAGTCTAGTTCTTCACAGACTGTCTGCAACGCCATCTTGAAGGGTTGGTACTCAGGAGTCAACCCCCTCAGCAGGAGCACGGCCAATAATTTCTTGTCGAGCTCCAGCTTGACGCTAGACAACTTGTTCATTGTCGATGTGAACCGTCCGACGTAATCCTCCATATCACTGCTATTCTCCAATTTGGTATCCAGCAGTTCTTCCAGGAGCGCCACTTGCCTGCTTATCCCTTTTGACTGGTAGGCCCCAGCAAGCTTCGTCCACATCTTGAATGCTGTGTCGCACGCCGCGACTTCCACTTTTGGCCCCTCCTCCAAGAGCAAATACAGTTTAGCCCTGGCCCTGTTTGCTAACTTCTTCACAGCAGTAGAGGCATCCGCCGCCACTTCTGCGTTGACGTAGTCCCACATATCCAGGTCTATCATAACCATTTCAACGTCTCTAGCCCACGTCTCGTAGTTTGAACTGCCCTGCAGTTTCTTGATGTGATGAAAAGCGGTAGATTCACTCATCTTGCACTTATCACTCGCCAGAAACTGGCAAAGTTCACCACGCGGTTGCGTTCTCTACGGAGGTTAGGAACTAAGTCCGACGTATTTTTGCACTTTCTTGAGGAAATTCACTTAAATTCTTCAATCACAATTCACCATTTAAACTTTGCGTACCACTGGGCCCATAACCTGTTGTGTTTTGAGTTCGATTTCAGTGGATTTAATGGATATAAGGTTGAAGGAATAAATACAAGTCTATCTGCTAGTTGGCCAATACCGGAAGTGAAGTTTTTTTTTTTCTGTCTAGTCAGTACATAGTGGGGTATGACAAATTATGGAGCACAGTATGAGAAAGACAAGTGAAGAACAGGATACAAAATACAAATGAACCAATGTAGCTTAAACTAGATTACATCTTAACTACAACAATGATGAGAGAATTATTGATGCTCTTGTAAGTTTTGCCACACTGCAGTGCTTTATTCTGTTGAATGTATCTTGTACTACATGATATTTTAGAACTAATTATGTGCCCTTTCATTGAACCAGGAATGGATATTTACATGCGTACTCTGATTTCTGAACATCATCAGACCTATGTTAATTTGTATGGAAGTTTAAAACCGAAGCATCACTTCATGTTACATTACCCTGACTTGCTTAAACGGAATGGTCCTCTTTCTTCTTTGTCAGCTTTAACTTCTGAAAGAACACACCGTATAGGTAAAATGTATGCCAAAGCATGTAATTCTAGAATAGATTTTCCATTCTCTGTGTCTGTGAAGTATCAACTCACCTTATGTAATCGTTTAATGAAATTTGATACTGTATCTGAAAAACTTGTGAAGTCCAAATTTTGTAAACTGCAGTCTTTAAGCCATTTTCAATCATTCTATGAATTTTTTGATGTGAACCCTATGTATGAAGTAAATGTAGCCAATAGTATTTATATTTTTGGAACCATGTACAAAGTTGGTATGTATGTTGTTACGAAAGTAGGTGATTTGTTTCCCACATTTGGTGAAATTTTATATATTGTTCATGATAAATCTTTTGTTACTTTTGTGTTGAAGCTGAAAACTACTATGCATTATCGCTCACATGTATGTGCATATATAGTTGACGACAGTGATGATATTGCCTGTGTGAAACACAATGAGTTGTTGTACCACATCCCCCTATGGTGTAGGACAAGCCCCTTAGATGGGAAAAAATGTGTGTCTCTGAGGCACTCTCTATGAGCAAATAAATAGAGCTTCGTTATACATTTTTGTTGAAATTTTTTATCCTCGCAACCAAATACACAGAAGAATTTTATACCGTAACTGGGATTTTATTTCCAGATCCGAGAAGTGTTAACATTCAAGTGCGTTGGCTATTTGGCCTATACACAATAACGCAAAATAATTTTGGACTGCGGTGTCTTCAGGGGACAAAGTGTCACCCCGACGACGGGGAGGCGATACGACTTACAGTGATTTGTATAACAAGTGTTCTTGTTTTGGTTCCTTTTTTGGGCTGAGGGGGAGGGAGGTGGGGGGGGGGGGGGGGGGGGGGGGCGACAGTCCCGTTTCCGCCCCCTCAGGGGAAACAAAACACTCCTATACGTAGGCAATACCAATAACTTCGTTATCTTCGTTAGCCGACCTTGAAACCGCCCCTGTCAGACCTATTGTCTGCCTGCCAGGGGCGTGCGTGTATGTGAGGCGGGGGTGTCTGTTTTCTACCATCCACTTGCATTTCCCTTCCACTGTTTCGTCTTGACCTAGGCCCAGTTTGGGCTTGATCGGATTCCACTGTGCTCTTGACCTCAGCAAGAGCAAAATTCTTAATTTAAAAACAGGGGTGTCAATGCCATTTACCAAGTTAACTTTTACATAATGTCAAAGCAAGAAACCATTGATTTAAAGCAAATGCTCTTAAAACAAGCGCGAATGGCTCTTGCTGCAGTCAAGAGCATTTTCGTCTTAAAGCAATGCCAATTCACTTGAGACAAGAACGGCTTTTTCTGGGTGAGGGTCCGGGACAGGTCCGGCTGATCTTAAATAATTCTGCTCTATGATTTTCAGGCTCCACAACACCATCATCAGCCCGGCGCTCTCCTACGAGCTCTGCACCGCTGCCTCCACCTTGCGGTCTAGAGCTACCCTGCAGCGGGAGTCCGGGGTCATCCTTAATGGCCTGCTGGGCTCCTCCAGGGGCCCCCGGGCTGGAGAGCAGCCGCTCACCCCCGAGGAGCTGGGGCGCTCCTCACTGGCGAGGGCTGTAAGCCGGGCGCGGATCGGCTACTACGGCCACATCCTCCGCCGCCCCCAGGGCCACCTCCTCCGGAGGGCGCTGCAGCTGGATCTGGGCTTCCGGAAGCGCGGCAGGCCGTGCTTTACGTTCAGGACCTTACTGGCGGAGGACCTGCGCCGCTTCCAGCGCCCGCCAGGGGGATGGAGGAACCTCCTGCGCTCCAAGGCCAACACGGCGGCCTACATGAAGCGGGCGGCCCTCCTCCCACCACACGCGCTCGACGAGGGCACGGACATCGAGGGGGACGACGAGCCCCTCCAGGGTTAGGGCGGCTCTGCCAGCGGACCCTGCGGACGGCGGTCGGCCAGGCCCCCAGGGCGGGCGGCAGTGCCCAGGGTTCATCACACTGCAATTCTGTCTGTCTGTTCTGTTTCAGCCCAGCTTGCTCGGAGGGCCTGCGCGCCTCCCCCGGCGGTTATTGTATCTTACGCTCCTGTCTGCGGCTGCGGCACTATGTATCCTTCTGTATCCTTCATGCTTGCTTTTGCTTTTGCCTGGCTTGGCTTTCCGTAAATTCTGTATTTCTGTATTTTCCTTTCGGCGGCTGATCGCACCTCATGCTCCTCTCTGCGGCGGCGGCAATATGTATCCTTCTGTATCCTTCGCTGCGTGCATGCGTGCTTTTGCTTTTGCTTTGCTCTTGCTTTCTTTGCCTGGCTTGGCTCTGTAAACTCTGTATTTCTGTATTTTCCTTTCGCATCAATACATGCACTCTTTACCACGTGGCAGACCACCATTTTTTTTATTTTTTTTTCAACGGCCCTCCCTCTCCCCCACACTCCCTTCCCCGGGTCCTAGCCCTTCGGGGGCCCTGCCTCTCCCTGTCGAGGGTCGGCTGGGGTTGATCCATCCTATAGTTAGTCTAACCCATTCTTTTCTAGGTTGACAGCCTGAGCCCCGTGCCAGCGGAATATATGGCCCTAGGGCGCATATCTGGCTTCGGGTCAGCACATGACCCTGCTCAGGGGCAGTGTCCCTCCTTGCGAGGGGGCGCCTTAGCTGTCTATACTTACTTACTTAATTCCTACTGCAATTTGGAGAAGACTTGGAATCATTCTTACAATTGGCAACGTTGTTCTACAATATAAATTATCACGACACGATTAAATGTAGTCCATTTTATGCCGTGCATGGATTTAATCCAGTTGTGCCAGGGATTCTACAACTTGTACCAGCTTCAGAAGAAAACCTAAATATCAAGATCCAAAACCATACAAATTTTTTGGAAAATTTGAAATCTAGAACTGAACAAGCTCAAGCAAAAACTAAAGAGTATCATGATAAAGGCAGAAAACAAGTTGCATACTCCATTGGACAGCAAGTACGAGTGAGAAATGAAAGTGATGACATCTCATGGCCGAATAAAAAAGTTAATTGGATTGGACCATATAAAGTTGTTGGAAAGAAGTCATCGCATTTCTACTATGTGATGGTGTGTGAGAAAGACTCACACGGTGGTGAAAGAGATGTTGTAAAAGAATATCATAGCATCAATATCAGACCATATAATGATAGACCGCCAGACTTGAAAATTTAATGACTTGCTCTCACTCATACATAGTGTAATTTGGATTTTTTTAAATATAAGAATTCATACCAGATTCTTATTTTACTGTTTTGCTTTGCGGCCTTATGGAAGACTTGACAATGTTTTGGTTCATTTCAGGGTGCGTCGCACGCTTGTAGCTATAAATCTCTCGCTTGTCACTTCTAATTTCTTTTCATTTTATTTCCTGTTTTATTTCAGGCACTGTTAGGTGTAGATCTTAGTTTACATTTAATTTTCCATTTTATAGGTGTAGAATTTTAAATACTTAGGGGTTAACTGCTGGTACCGTCTTAGATTTAAATGATTTTATTGCATTCTTAATATTTGCAAAATTTTAAAATTTTCCTTTAGTTATCTTATGTCCACCAACACTTCTAAAGTTCGTCTAATGGGTCGCACCGTCGCATTTACTAATACCGCATTTCTCTCCTCACAGCATTACTGACGTTTACTTTTTTAGTGATCATGGCGCTCACGCCGTGGTTACTACTGTGCCTTATGCTCATAAGCAGAACAGAGGGTGACAATCAGGGAGGCAGTCTTCTTATTACTGAGACTAAAGCTCTCCAAGTTATGGAGACAGATTTCCGCGTTGGAACAGGTTCCTTAAACGTATATGTCACTACAAATTTACCGTCAATGGCTTTGAAAAATGTATCTCCAATATCTGATAACTGTGATAAAATGACCTTAACAGATGATTATAAAAACCTTTGTAAAGCAAGTTCTGCTATGGATGTGACTAGTTATACTATTCTTCGGGAATTAAACAGAGTATTTGTTACTACTGATAGAAGTAAGATGATAAGGAAACAACGATCTTCGATTCCAATTCTGGGCAGAATTCGTCATTGGCTGGAAGGGACTGTTACGGACAGTGATTTGGACAAAGTGATAGAAACTGTGAACAGTCTGGGCCAAAGAGTACAAGTGATAGGAGAAACTACAAATAGAGTCATAAATGCAACAAATAATAATGTAAAAGTGTTGCAAGGTTTAACCGCTACACTTCAGTCTAAAATGAAATATTTCTCGGAAGCCTATAACATAATTGCAGCAGCAGTAAATAATGACTCTTATTCTTCAGATCTCATGTTCTCTAAAGTTTTGGGATCACTTGTATTACAGACTAAGGTCAACCTTCTGCAAACTCATTTGTTATCACTTAAATCTTTATTCAGTGGCTGTAAGAATTTCATGATTCCACGACTCGTTGTAAATGAGGAAGATTTGAATCAGACATTGTCTAAGGAAGAAGAAAGATTGCATGCCTCCGGCATTGTATTATTATTTTCCCATGCTGAACTGAGTAAATACTATGAACTGAAAACTACAAAATGTGAATTGTTACAAGAAGACAGTTTAAAAATAACAATTCCATTGTCGATAAATTATCCAATTGGAAGGTTGTATCTCTGAAGCCTATGAAATTTTTGGTGAATAGTTTGACCTGTCAAATTGTGGAAAAACAAATCAATGTAGCAAGTAATGGTGTAGAAATGAGGAATCTGGAAGATGCGGAATTGTTCGGAGGTCTCAATGTTTTGTGCATTTCTAACTCTCGTCTCTTATTTGGCAGACACCCGACAAGGCCTCGATGCGGGATGGAAAGAGGGCTCAGTTACGCCATAGGGCCGCTACTCCCCGTGCCCCCAAGGAGCAGAAGTCCACGCCCACCACGACACCCCGCACCCCTCAGTACCCCCTGCCGCCGGCACCAGCAGCACCCCTCGCGTCGCCAAGGACCCCACCGCCGGCCGCAGCGACGCCAGCGCCAGCGAGCAGCACCCAAAGGAGTCCCCGGTCAGCCCGTCCCGTCGCAAGAAAAGCCCTGTAAGTGAACGAAACGGCGTTAATGCTTTAACCCGTTGGCTTTCGGTCATTTTGAATTAATCAGTCATTTTCATCTTTTTGTTCTCTTTCTTCTGTTTAGCCCAAGAAGGCGAGACTAGAGAGCGACCAGGAGGACGGGGACGAGGACGAGGAAGAGGAGGATGAGGACGGATCCAGGCCAAAGGTGGGCGGCGGCCAAGCGACATAAAAGAGCTGGTGGAGAAAAGATTTGTAAGTCCATTTCTGGCCATTTTGGCACTATCTGGTCATAAACATATTTTACAGTACAGAGTCTCTATTATGGTTTCTCCGTTCTTCTCTCAGATGACATCTACGGAACGGAAGTCTGCGAGACACGGCATCAAGAACACCACACGGTGCCCATACTGTCCCACAATCTTTACCATGAGATCAGAGTGCCATGGGCATATTGAGACGCAGTACCCCGAGACGCTGGCGGAGGATGGGGTGTTCAATGCGGCCCGGAGGATCTACCACGCGAGGCGAGAGGGGGTGCGCGTCCTCTGCAAGAGAAAGTTTGAAATGCACCTAAGCCACCTACCCCGCCTGGCACCGGAAACTAAAACGAAGGTAGTTGCCGTAATAGGCAACATAATGACTGATGCAATGGTCATAGTGGGGGAAGACGACAAGGAGCCGAGGTCCCATCACATGGACTATAAACGAAACCTCAAAGAGATGAAGTGAGTAAACGCAATGTACGGATTAGTTCAAAATGGTATTAAAACGTGATCTTGAACTAATACTCTCTTTTGACGTCTGTCTGTTTCAGGAAATTCTAAGGGAGAGTTACCCTTGCGACCCGTAGCTTCTTTTTTTGTTCAGAATTTAGTTCAATTAGAAACCATTCATTCTATCTTAATTTTCCTTTGCCAACTGGCATTGATTTCATTCATAATCATTGTTATTCTCTCAGAGATTTTAAATCTTTCTTTATGTTAATGACTGACTCTTTTCTTGGTAAATAAACTGTGATTGTACCAAAACCACTCTGATTTTCCTCTCCCTGCCCTCCCAAATACTTAGCCAAGATGAATGAGGCTGACACATAAGTAATTCCGTATAAACACTCCAGAATAATTATTATCTTGAATGATTAGCTCAAATCACCTATCAGATTGTATACATCATTTAGTAAAAAAGATTGATTTGTCACTCATGTTAAAAGCTTGCCCTTTGTTGTGTAAAGACGTTTTAGCCTCAACAATTCAAGTTCTCAGTGAAACCACATATGTGTTGCTAAATCCTGGTACTACCGTAAACGTTATCTGTTCGAACCAGCTTGTCCAGAAGATACCCCAAACAAAGAATGGTCGAGTAGAAATAAGTCTCCCATGTCAGTGTGCTTTACAAGAAGTTTTGGGAACTCAAGATATTCTGGTTCATGCTAATCCTAACTGTAACATCTCCAGTGATGAAGTAGCCATTAAAGTCGAATGGGCGACAGAGGAATTCCAATCGCTTCATCTATTCGCGCCTAAACGGCACATTGTTAAAATTTTTGATGAAAATGTAACCCTCCCGGAATTGTCATTTATTACAGTTAGTCCGATGCCAGCTGCAAAAACATGGCATGATTTGCCACTGTTTCATAGTGGTAAATTAGAAATAATTATGTGGATTATTTAAATTCTTGTTGGTTGTATTGGAACTTCCTTGTATTTAGAAAAACAATGTAAATTTTGTACTGCTTTGTTGGCATGCTGTCATTGGGTGTCAACAAAAACTAGAAATACAACTGCAGAAAATGACGGGGAAAGACCGAGTCAATATGCGGAAGTCGAAATGGCAGAAAGAACGCCAAGGGCTCGACGGTTTTTACGCCAAGTGGCTAATAATCCCGTCCAGACAACAAATCTTTAGACGTTTTATTTTGTGCTCATTTTTCTAAGTGGTACCTTAATGTTAAAATAGTTAGAATAGCAGTTAAGCAGCACGTTGTCCAACTGGCGGTGCGCACTTAATCCGAATGTTGCCAAGTCCTGTAAGGAGGCGGCACAGTTTTCGAACTGCCCCTTGCCGAAGTCCGTTAGGGACGAGGCCGGACGGGAAAAGGCATAAGCCGACCCTAGCCGAGGGGACATTGCACGCGCCAGGAACCCGGGTCCCACAGCAACAGATGTATAGCATACCATCTAGTTGCACGCCGAGTCCGAAAGGAGGAGGCAGAACTCATTATTGTGGTGACCTCAAGAGCGGGTTACAAGTCCAGACAGCCGCCACCTGAGTTGCGTAGCGAGGAACGGTGTCGGTTGGGGGTGTGTGATTGGAAGGCGTTAGGCGCGCTATCACCGCTCTACCGCGCAGGGGCGTCCATCGCACCTCCGTCGGTATTGGCAAGGACACATCTACGAAGATCAACCGGGATGAAGAACCGACCCCGGTGCAGCAATTCCACGTAGATGGGACTCCAGACAACTACAAAGGCACCAATCAAGATGGGGACATCTTTCTTCGGGAAGAGGGGAGAGAGAGAACGCCGGATCAGATTGTTGTCACATAGTAGTTGTCATAGTCATAGAATTTCGTAATATTAAGTAGCATAAGCAACTTACTATAAGGACTTTTATTTTCTGAATAAAAGAAAAGTAATTATTGAGACACCAATCACTTACCAAAATTTTATGTAAATTGTACAATCTAAATTGATTAAACATTGTAAAATTAAGTCATCGCGAATTCGCCTGAAACTGTCAATAAGATCGAGACGCTCTTCTCCCCAACCGGGGGGATGTCAGGGAGCCGCGTAGGTTTGAATACTCGCGGGCCCTGCAGAGGAAGGCGCGATGACATCCGACCCAGACTCTGCGCGATACTCGGGGCGCAGCGGAAAGCACGGCCCGGGAGCGCGCTGGGTCCGGCCGTCTGGTTAGACGTGTTCCGACCCTCGACTGGCAAAGACCAGCTCCGTAAGTGCTTGGTGGCCTCACTATTCAGATCAGTTATTTTCTTTAACTTGAATCCAGTGAGTGTTTATTCCCAAACTACAACCTGTGTTACTTCCCTGGTACGACCACTGAGTCTACACCCAGCCGGTTTCCGAGCCTGGGTACGTCGAGTCCGAGTGCCTAGCCGGTAAAGCCGACAGGCGGCCAAGTCCAGTGCCCCTCCTAGTGCTAAGAGAACCCAAGGGTGAGATAAAACCTGCACAACATTAGCACTTGCTGTCCTGAAATTAATTACCTTGAGTGTCTCTTCTTTTTCTTCTCCCTGCAACAGTAAAGGAGAATCAGTTACTTGAAGTGATCAGAATCACCAGAAAAGAGAAGAGTTGAACTTAAGAATACAGGGTGTTTATTCTCGTTTGGGACAAAAAGATAAGGTAGATAGGACATGCGAAGGGGATCATTTTTCACCAATGGACTAGTGGGCGCAAACGTCTGACAACGCGGGAAATTGCGATTTCGTAATGAGCTTTCGCGCCTGCCCGGCAGGCAACCGAGCGCGCGCTGCTGTGTTGCGGGCTGCCTGCGCCACGGCGCTGCAGCATTCGCACGCTGTGCGGCACTCGGCGGCGGCGGCGTGTCGTCTGCTGGCGCTGTCCGGTGACTGCTGTCGCCCACTCTCGCCCCTCATTTGTCTATGCGTTCGTTCTGGCTTCTGCTGCACCGAGGTGGCTGTTGAGAAGTTTGCTTGGAACACAAACACTTCCAACCTTCCGCTCAGCACAGCACGATGGAGAGGTTCACGAGAGCGGAGCTGGCGGACATGCACTTTGTGTATGGCCAGGCGGACGGCGTGGCCAGGAGAGCCCAGAGGATGTACGCGGAGCAGTACCTAGGGCAGGGCACATCCGAACCACCGCATTTTTCCACAATTGCACAACAACCTCCGCGAGCTGCCGCGCGCGAGCTTCCAAGCGAGCTTCTCATCAGCCACCTCGGTGCAGCAGAAGCCAGAACAAACGCATTGACCAATGAGGGGCAAGAGTGGGCGACAGAGGCGGGTGTGTCGTCTGCAGTCACCGCACCGGAAAGCCCAAACGAGAATAAACACCCTGTATAGGCGGATGTCGAATTGACTCAGAAAACAAGGGATCGGAGATGGGTCGTCGGTGTTTGGTGTTGTAGCGGCGTGGCGTAGCGTGGCTCCCCTCATTGGTCGAGGCGGTCAATCGAAAATCTGACAGAGCGCTGACTCGGAGAGGTGGACCCTGTATGGACGCAGTTGCCAGCCAAATAGCCAGCACCCCAGTTTTGCACGGGAGAATATAAAATCGAAGCGACTTGTCACTTGTAAGACCATATAGTGCCCCCCCCCCCCTCCCCAAGAACGCGCCTGACGGACACGAGACGGAAAATTGGACTTTGCCTAACCTAAGCTCTTAACCGCCACGGACCCAACCGGTCTTACAAGTGATAAGTCGATTACTGCACACCGTAGGCAACAACTCCAGAAGGGGTTCATAGAGGTCGTGTCAGCCAGATCGAAACCCAAGGGGATCTCGTGTTTTCCACATGGAAAAGTGGGATTTCTGCCGGCTGAATTTCTATTACAATTTTTCGCGATATAAATCAGATTCCAATAGAAAAGCGTTTCCACAATGCAAATTGATTTCCAAATTGGCTTCTGTCTGGAAATCCGGTCTGGAATACAATTACGAGCTGAAGACGAGCTAAGAGCAAAATTACTGGAACCTTCTGAAATTTCAGTAAAGTTAGTGATACTCACGTCAGCTGACTGATTCAGACGTACCCAGTCGCCAGCTCGATGTTCCAATTCACGTTCGGATGTATGTGGGCGCTTCTGGTAGCTCAGCCAACCAACAATGATTATTTGAGAAGATGACGTGACACTCACCGACACTGAATCGTTTATAGGACCGGCGTTCATGGTGGCCCCCTGCAGGAGTTGAGGTTCAAAAGGCCTGGTTGGAACGTAGTGACTGCACTTCAGGTGAACTTCCGGTGCAGTGATAGATTTGTTTGGCATAAGCGATATACGGTCCCTGCAGGGGAATGTACTCAGAAAGTACAGAGGGGTACATACATTACTAAAGGTTATTGTATCACTTAAATTAGAATATTTTATTGCAATTCCATTGCAAGTCAGAACATGAAGAACAACAGATTCATTATAAAACACAATCTATAAAATTGCGTTTACTGTTTAAAACGCAAATCCACACTGACTGGACTACACTCGCCCCTTTCCACCGCCGCCCACCCTATACGATCTTGTCGCGAGCGCAAACCACATTTGACGAGTCTGAGTACATATAGCGGGTGTGTGGTGGGCAACCTGGACTTGTCTGTGCACGCGTGTCGTGGGTAGGCCAGCCCGCACAGGTTCTACAAAACAAGTGCTGCAGGTACTACAAAAGTACTACACGTATTACACCAGTTCTGCAGATGTATTACAGGTGCAATAGGGCTACTACATGTACTACATGGCTACTACAGGGCTACTACAGGTACTAGATGGCTACTACAGGTACTACAGGGCTACTACAGGTACTACGGATGTATTCCACCTTACGGATGAAACAACACGGTACATGCAGTGGACTCCGAAAGGCACTGGTAGGAAAACCCTCTCAACTGCACTGTGCTTGCCTAGACACCCGGCACATTTGTAGTGCCTGTGTAGTACCTGTAATACTTGTGTAATACCTGTAGTACTACTGCAGTACTTGTGCAGTACTTGTAACAACTGTAGTGCATTGTAGTACTTCTGTGATGGCTGTAGTGCCTGTAATACATGTAGTAGTTTGAATTTGCAGTACCCTGTACATCGATTTTCCGAGCGAATCGCCCCTTGAGTTCGAGGCTGGCCGGTAGAGTGCGCTGGAGTACCCGCGCGAATACGAAGTGGTAGACAAACGGTGCGCTACGCAAACCCGTCCGCTACCGTCGTGACGCAAGCAGGTCACATCATAACAATATGATGGCACCGAACAATTCGAACAATTTCAATGCCTTTGAATCCGCGAGGAACAAATCGGCGACCTTTACGGCGGTAGTGCCTGGCCAGTCCCAGCTGCCTTCAACCACCGTGCTTGCACCATCGGTGCAGACCTTGGCCACCTTTTAGCCACCTGGAACACAAACTCTGGAAATAGGAGAAAATACCCAAATTTAAGTCAAAAAGAGGGAAAAAAAGTGAGAAATGGCTACAGCTTGGCCAAAAAAAAAATTCCGGAACCTAATATTTTAGCATGAGTCTCCCCCATAGGTGGGTCAACCACCTACAAAAAATCAGCCAAATCGGAGAGCACCCAGAAAAAGCCGTTCTTGTGGCAAGAGCAGAGCTGAGCTTGATACTTGCTCTTGACCAATGCTCTTGATCCAAGATCATTACTTTTGATTCAAGAGCATTTGCTCTTGACATCCCCGGTATCTAAAGTTCATTAGAAAAACATAGCGCAGGCCAGGAAGCGACCCGGCACCGGCATTACCATTGCTGCGCGGCGCCCTGCCGCGCTGTTCTATCTCGGCTACGTACGTGACCGCCTGCCAAAATTTCGCTTCAAAAGAATTAGTTTGGCGGATGAGACGAGACGAGCGCGTTCCTGTCCGGCGTTGAGCCCGGCCGAGGCTCGCACGACGCCAGGTCGGGCGGCTTGGCCAGTCCGGGCCTTCGCTGCCGAGCCGAACCGAACGAGCAAGCTGCGCGCTTGACTCCGCCCGTCGCCTCGCCTCGCCTTTTCCGTTCTCATTCCGCCACAGTCCGTCGAAGCGACAACAACAACCATGGATGAAGCTCTCCTGGAAGAAGCTCTGGCAGACTGGGGTCTGCCACATTTGATTGCAGCGTGCAGAGGTAAGGACGTGTAGTGTAGATGCATCGCTATTTTCAATATCACTTTGTCCGGAGTGCGGGTTGGTGTTATGAACGAAATGCGTATCGGCCCCCGTTTGTTGTTGCCGCAACGTTTCTTCGAATCTTCGGTCCGTCTGTCCTCTCGGCTGCTTTAGACATCGGCAATAGAGTACCTGCTCTGAAAGGAGTAAAAACGTATGTTCACCGACAGGGAGGGCGGTCATTTCCCCTCTGAAGTCGAGGGGCGTCTCAGTGTTCATCGCGCCATTGCTTCCGTTTCGTATGCGTCTTCGCAATAGCCTTTCCTGTCACACTAGGGTACAATGGATAATAGGGTATTCCGCTGAACCCCAGAACGGAAGTATGAAGAAGGCAAGAAGTATAAAAGGATGGGCGAGGGGGGACGTGTTGACGGAAACGGACACAGTCCCCCCTCCCCCTCACTCACCTATTAGTACTTCTTGCCTTCTTCCTACTTCCGTCTGGGATTCAGCCGAATAGCCTATCTAAAAACGGAAGAAGGGAGTGCCGTAGTTATTTGAGCTCTACTTCCGTTGCTTGATTCGAAGGTATACCCTATTGGCCTTTTGTTTCGGATGCCGTTTTTCCCGTTTTAGGTAAAATAAGGGGGGGGGGCGGCTTTCTGGCCTCAGGGGAGTTATAGAGGTTTCCAACGAGGCTCCGAAGCGGAAGCTCTGCGCCGTCTGAACTGTAGCATTCATTGTTTGGTCCGTTTTGAACTTCAAGTAACTCAGTTTTGTTTTTAATTTCAGAGAAGAGATTTTCCTTGGAGGCACTTCTGGAGATAGATGTTTCGACTGTGTCTATGGTCACCAATTTTCCCTGGCGAGCAGCTGCTTTTTTAAAGCGTGTTCGTGAATTCAAACAGGTGAGTTTTTGAGTGTGCTGGCAAGGCTGGAGAACCGCGTGTGGTAACTTCAGTGGGAATTTATTGTTATTTATTTTGCATGTATTGTGTAACTACATTATGTAGAGATGTAGCTTATGGTCTTAAATGCGTTGAAACTGAAACACTTTCATTAATTTTGCATTGTAGTTTAACTATTACCTGATGGGATTGTAGTTTCCTTGTTAAAATTTTGAATGTTTATCATTAAACTAAATCTCATGTATCATCCCGGTGCATATCAAGATTTTATTATGGCCATTTATACAAACTTATTAGAATATGCCAGGTGAGCTCTGTGGGAGAAGGATTTATGTAATCAATTTACATTTTATAGCTATATTTTCTATAATCTCTGGGTAGTCAGCAATGTTCTGCAAATTTTGGGGGTTTGATTTCAAGTTCAGAAGTCTGGACACATTGATCTATCACAGTTTACAACAGTTGTAACCTCCTTTTTTTTTAAAAAAAAATTTGTTAACTGAGAAAAATGCTCGTATTGCATTCAGTTTATTTGAATTTTTAGGCATCACTTTTTGCCTGTTCGTTATTCTGTATTTTGTATTCTTTGTTATTAAATGTAAGGAACTTTATGAATAGTCGATGTTGATGCTTTTGTTTAATTTGTTTATTCAGGCACAGATCAGTGGTGGTGTCCAGGCACGGAACAGTGGTGGTGTCCAGGCACAGAACAGTGGTGGTGCAGCTAACAGAGATGCGGAAGTTGCTGTGGCTTCCACGTCCTTTTCCAATTTAGATAGTACCAATGAAAAGTCGGTTAGTAGTGCTGTTTGCATGGTGTTTCTTTATTTAAATTGTAAGATTGTTTTGTATTATTGTGTGAGACTAACTTTATTGTGTCATTTTCCTGTTATTAACAGGCATCAGGTACTTCCAGCAGGAAGCGTGGAACTTCTATGCCCCCAAATCATCCAGCAGCTAAAAAAATTTCATTCTTTAATGATTGTTGTGTTTTGAGTTCGATTTCAGTGGATTTAATGGATATAAGGTTGAAGGAATAAATACAAGTCTATCTGCTAGTTGGCCAATACCGGAAGTGAAGTTTTTTTTCTGTCTAGTCAGTACACAGTGGGGTATGACAAATTATGGAGCACAGTATGAGAAAGACAAGTGAAGAACAGGATACAAAATACAAATGAACCAATGTAGCTTAAACTAGATTACATCTCAACTACAACACCCTCACTTAATCTAGGTGCCTTAATCTAGGTGAGCGATCTAAGCTAGGCTCAAGCCTTCAACAAACTTATCATGCTTAACTTTCACTCAGCGCCTTGGTAAGGATATCAGCAATCATACTGTCTGTAGATACATATCTAACACACACACGACCCTTGTCGACTGCCTCCTTGACAAAGTGATATCTTACATCGATATGCTTTGACCGCTCCTTAATGTCTAGTGTATTTGCACCCCTAACGGCTGACTGGTTGTCATTAAAGATGCAAACCTCAGATGACGGAAAAATGCTCCTGCACCCACTGGCCCCCAGGATTTCATCCAAATCCTCTGTAAAACCAGAGCCTTTTTGGTGCAGATTGAAAAGGCTAACATACTCTGCCTCCGCATGGCGGACAGGGCTACCATAGATTGCTTCCTACTTTCCCAGCCTAATCAAGACCCCAGCAAACTTTAACAAGAACCCAGAAACTGACCTTCTGTCCTGTTTGTCGTTTGCCAGTCTGCGTCAGCATACCCTTCCAAACCCACCCCAGACTTAGTGTAGTGTAACCCATATTGCAAAGTACCGTGAAGATGCCTCAACACTCTGACAGCGCAGCACAGCAATGCTCTTTGATGTATAGCAGCTGTTGAAACAGCTCAACTTTCCTGCATAAGAAGGCAATGTCCAGTCTAGTACAAACCATAGCATACATAAGGCTGCCAATAAGCATCTGATAAGGAACGTCAGGTAACTTCCTTTGTCCCCTGCTTTCAGCATGCACCTTTAGCCTCCATCAGGGTGCCTGGTAGCGCGCTCCACCCTTGCCCAAATTTAACCCCAGCAAGATTCTTTATGTATTCTCATCTTATCCAGCCTGATCCAGTCCCATACTTCTAGTTACTCTCATCCCCAGGATCGCTACTAGCTTCCCCCAGATTTCTAAGTTCGAAGTGATTCTTCAGTTTGTCAGCCAGGCTGTTGGCAATCTCTTCATTCTTACACACAACCAGAAAAATCGTCAACATAAATAGCAAATAATACATAAGGATTCACCCTTGTCACCTTCAAAATAAATGCAGAGCTCAGTAGTCATTATTCTTCAAAGCCTACTCTTATTTTTAAGGACATCTTTACAGAAATCATACCAAGATTTAGATGCTTGTTTCAACCCGGTAAATGGCTTTGTGAAGCAGCCACACCTACCCAGGTTGTCCAACAAAACCTTCGGGCTGTTCCATGTAGATTGTTTCATTAAGACTCCCATTGAGAAAACCAGCAGTAACATCAAAATGATACATTTTTAAAAATCTAACTCCACCGACAGGGCAATCAACAATCTGAGTGCAGAATAGCTTACAACAGGAGAGAATGTTTCATGATAGTTAACACCATATTTCTGAGTAAAACCTTTGGCCACAAGCCTCGCCCTGTACCTTTCTACCTCCCCAGCTGCATTCACTTTCTGTTTAAACACCCACTTGCACTCCCACTGCTCTCTCACCAGCCGGCAAATCCACAAGAGAATGCACTTTCTTGTTTTTAAGAGATTTGAACTCCTCTTGCATTGCCTTCTCCCAGCCCGCCCTGTCCATGGCATATGCTTCCTTTACAGTTAATGGATCTGTGGGAGCTGCGAACATGCCCACTTCAATCCTTGAACCCGGACGGCATTTGCAACAAAATCAGGGTAGACCCTGGGAACCCTATTCTTAAAGGGATATCTCCTCTCATCTACATTCTCACCCTCACTGAACCCAGGCTCGCTAGAGTCTATCAGAGTCACTATCACCACTGCCATAGTTAGGAAAATCCTCACTGCCAGTGTCACTATAGTATTCCTCATCATCTAGCCCCTCAACATCCACAAACTCAACTTCTTCGTCACTGTCTACCACTCCAGGCACCATGGGTTTCCCATTTTCAGCTGGAACCCAAATTTCGCCTGTTGTGGATTCTTGTGGCTTACCTAGTGACGTAGTTACACCATAGAACGAATTCTCAAACCATGCCACATGCCTTGCCTTGAAGATTCTGCCGCCCCTGGACGGATCAGCCACGTAGACGCCCTTGGTCGCCTCACAGTAGCCTACAGAAAAACACATTTTGGCATTTGGATAAAATTTCTTCCTAAATTTCTTTTCCACAAACACATAGGCTACACAACCGTAAAACCATCAAGTAGCTAGAATCCAATTTTCTTCCCAGTCCATAGCTCCTCTAGAATTTTAGCTTCCCATTAGTTTCTCTGAGGGAACCTATTTTTTCAGATGCACGGCTGTCTTGGTATGCCTGAACCCAGTAACGCTTAGGGAGGTTAGAACCATGAAGCATGCATTTTGCCTTTTCAACTACCGTTCTATTACTTCTCTGATACCCCGTTCTGCTCAGGGCAATCAGGAACTGTGGTTTGGTGGACAATACCACACTCTCTCAGCTCCCTTTCCAGTGTTTCACCAATAAATTCTCAATTATTGTCGGATCTTAGAATTTTTATCTTTCCCCAGTTTCATTTTCTACCCTGGCTCTAAAAATTCTGAAACACTCCAGAACTACATCGACACTCCTTGGAAGTTAAATAAAATCCCAAGCTTTCGTGAAGTCATCCACGAACAACATCATGTACCGTTCATGGCTCATCCCATGAGGGTTCATTGACACAAATCTGTGTGAATCAATTCCAATTTCTTGGTAGCTTTGTGACTCCTGACCTAGATTTGAACTGACTCCTAGTGAGCTTTCCCTCTTACACAGGGTACACATGGTTCAATTTTCTCAGAACTAAATTTAGCACCATCGACCATTTGCCTCACTAACTGCATATTTCCATGCCCTAGGTGTCCCAGCCGCTTGTGCCACAGTTCCTGATTCCCATGACTCACCACACTCAAACCTGTTGGTCCCCTCGGCTCTGCAGAATCCTCAGCACTGCTGTTCAAGTCCAAGCTATACAGCCCATTGACCTCTGTGGCTCTCCCCTGCAGTTCTCCGTCCGGCTTCAAGGTGCTAGTCCGGAACAATCTGCAGCCTGTATCGTCAAACACAAGAGTTGTGCCCTTACGTGCTACCTTGCTTACAGAGAGCAGATTTGTGGACAAATCTGGCACATACCGCACATCACACACAGTCACTTCCTCTCCTAACCTAAGTTTTAGAGGTACTCTCACCATAGCCACTCACAGACATTTTTGCATTATTAGCTGTGCTTACCGACTCACTGCGACCTACCATACCATGAACCCGAGAGAAATTGCTAACTCCTCTCTTGTCATATGGGTATTCGCTCCCGAATCCAAATACCAGCCTACTGGTTGCACCTCGCAGTTCAATGCTGTCAGCCATGTTGTGCCTTCAGGCTTCGACCCTTTCTTCTCCTCCTCCTTGGTCCCCCTCCTCCCGTCTCTTCCTTCTTTGGGCAAGACTTCTTGAAGTGTCCTTTTTCTCCACACTTGTAGCACGAAGCCTTCTTGATGTCGAAGACGAATGGCTTTTTCTTGGGATCCTTGGGATTCTTGTTCCGGGCCCCGCTCGAACCCTGTTGGTGTCTGGCCGCGAACGCGACCCCGCTGCTCCTGGACTCCGATGCCACCCGGTGTCCTTCCTGAACCAGCTTCTCCTTGATGATCTCGAAGTCTAGTTCTTCACAGACTGTCTGCAACGCCATCTTGAAGGGTTGGTACTCAGGAGTCAACCCCCTCAGCAGGAGCACGGCCAATAATTTCTTGTCGAGCTCCCAGCTTGACGCTAGACAACTTGTTCATTGTCGATGTGAACCGTCCGACGTAATCCTCCATATCACTGCTATTCTCCAATTTGGTATCCAGCAGTTCTTCCAGGAGCGCCACTTGCCTGCTTATCCCTTTTGACTGGTAGGCCCCAGCAAGCTTCGTCCACATCTTGAATGCTGTGTCGCACGCCGCGACTTCCACTTTTGGCCCCTCCTCCAAGAGCAAATACAGTTTAGCCCTGGCCCTGTTTGCTAACTTCTTCACAGCAGTAGAGGCATCCGCCGCCACTTCTGCGTTGACGTAGTCCCACATATCCAGGTCTATCATAACCATTTCAACGTCTCTAGCCCACGTCTCGTAGTTTGAACTGCCCCACTGCAGTTTCTTGATGTGATGAAAAGCGGTAGATTCACTCATCTTGCACTTATGACTCGCCAGAAACTCGCAAAGTTCACCACGCGGTTGCGTTCTCTACGGAGGGTTAGAACATAAGTCCGACGTATTTTTGCACTTTCTTGAGGAAATTCACTTCTTCATTCTTCAATCACAATTCACCATTTAAACTTTGCGTACCACTGGGCCCATAACCTGTTGTGTTTGAGTTCGATTTCAGTGGATTTAATGGATATAAGGTTGAAGGAATAAATACAAGTCTATCTGCTAGTTGGCCAATACCGGAAGTGAAGTTTTTTTTTCTGTCTAGTCAGTACATAGTGGGGTAGTGACAAATTATGGAGCACAGTATGAGAAAGACAAGTGAAGAACAGGATACAAAATACAAATGAACCAATGTAGCTTAAACTAGATTACATCTTAACTACAACAATGATAGAGAGAATTATTGATGCTCTTGTAAGTTTTGCCACACTGCAGTGCTTTATTCTGTTGAATGTATCTTGTACTACATGATATTTTAGAACTAATTATGTGCCCTTTCATTGAACCAGGAATGGATATTTACATGCGTACTCTGATTTCTGAACATCATCAGACCTATGTTAATTTGTATGGAAGTTTAAAACCGAAGCATCACTTCATGTTACATTACCCTGACTTGCTTAAACGGAATGGTCCTCTTTCTTCTTTTGTCAGCTTTAACTTCTGAAAGAACACACCGTATAGGTAAAATGTATGCCAAAGCATGTAATTCTAGAATAGATTTTCCATTCTCTGTGTCTGTGAAGTATCAACTCACCTTATGTAATCGTTTAATGAAATTTGATACTGTATCTGAAAAACTTGTGAAGTCCAAATTTTGTAAACTGCAGTCTTTAAGCCATTTTCAATCATTCTATGAATTTTTTGATGTGAACCCTATGTATGAAGTAAATGTAGCCAATAGTATTTATATTTTTGGAACCATGTACAAAGTTGGTATGTATGTTGTTACGAAAGTAGGTGATTTGTTTCCCACATTTGGTGAAATTTTATATATTGTTCATGATAAATCTTTTGTTACTTTTGTGTTGAAGCTGAAAACTACTATGCATTATCGCTCACATGTATGTGCATATATAGTTGACGACAGTGATGATATTGCCTGTGTGAAACACCAATGAGTTGTTGTACCACATCCCCCTATGGTGTAGGACAAGCCCCTTAGATGGGAAAAAATGTGTGTCTCTATGAGGCACTCTCTATGAGCAAATAAATAGAGCTTCGTTATACATTTTTGTTGAAATTTTTTATCCTCGCAACCAAATACACAGAAGAATTTTATACTGTAACTGGGATTTTATTTCCAGATCTGAGAAGTGTTAACATTCAAGTGCGTTGGCTATTTGGCCTATACACAATAACGCAAAATAATTTTGGACTGCGGTGTCTTCAGGGGACAAAGTGTCACCCCGACGACAGGGAGGCGATACGACTGACAGTGATTTGTATAACAAGTGTTCTTGTTTTGGTTCCTTTTTTGGGCTCGAGGGGAGGAGGTGAGGGGGGGGGGGGGGGGGCGACAGTCCCGTTTCGCGCCCCCTCAGGGGAAACAAAACACTCCTATACGTGAAGCAATACCAATAACTTCGTTATCTTCGTTAGCCGACCTTAAAACCGCCCCTGTCAGACCCTATTGTCTGCCTGCCAGAGGCGATGCGTGTATGTGAGGCGGGGGTGTCTGTTTTCTACCATCCCACTTGCATTTCCCTTCCACTGTTTCGTCTTGACCTAGGCCCGGTTTGGGCTTGATCGGATTCCACTGTGCTCTTGACCTCAGCAAGAGCAAAAATTCTTAATTTAAAAACAGGGGTGTCAATGCCATTTACCAAGTTAACTTTTACATAATGTCAAAGCAAGAAACCATTGATTTAAAGCAAATGCTCTTAAAACAAGCGCGAATGGCTCTTGCTGCAGTCAAAGAGCGCATTTTCGTCTTGCAAGCAATGCCAAATTCACTTGAGACAAGAACGGCTTTTTCTGGGTGAGGGTCCGGGACAGGTCCGGCTGATCTTAAATACCTCCTGCTCTATGATTTTCAGGCTCCACAACACCATCATCAGCCCGGCGCTCTCCTACGAGCTCTGCACCGCCGCCTCCATTCCTTGCGGTCTAGAGCTACCCTGCAGCGGGAGTCCGGGGTCATCCTTAATGGCCTGCTGGGCTCCTCCAGGGGCCCCCGGGCTGGATAGCAGCTGCTCACCCCCGAGGAGCTGGGGCGCTCCTCACTGGCGAGGGCTGTAAGTCGGGCGCGGATCGGCTACTACGGCCACATCCTCCGCCGCCCCCAGGGCCACCTCCTCCGGAGGGCGCTGCAGCTGGATCTGGGCTTCCGGAAGCGCGGCAGGCCGTGCTTTACGTTCAGGACCTTACTGGCGGGAGGACCCGCGCCGCTTCCAGAGTCCGCCAGGGGGATGGAGGAACCTCACTCCAAGGCCAACACGGTATGGCCTACATGAAGCGGGCGGCCCTCCTCCCACCACACGCGCTCGACGAGGGCACGGACATCGAGGGGGACGACGAGCCCCTCCAGGGTTAGGGCGGCTCTGCCAGCGGACCCTGCGGACGGCGGTCGGCCAGGCCCCCAGGGCGGGCGGCAGTGCCCAGGGTTCATCACACTGCAATTCTGTCTGTCTGTTCTGTTTCAGCCCAGCTTGCTCGGAGGGCCTGCGCGCCTCCCCCGGCGGTTATTGTATCTTACGCTCCTGTCTGCGGCTGCGGCACTATGTATCCTTCTGTATCCTTCATGCTTGCTTCTGCTTTTGCCTGGCTTGGCTTTCCGTAAATTCTGGTTTCGGTATTTTCCTTTCGGCGGCTGATCGCAACCTCATGCTCCTCTCTGCGGCGGCGGCAATATGTATCCTTCTGTATCCTTCGCTGCGTGCATGCGTGTGCTTTTGCTTTTGCTTTGCTCTTGCTTTCTTTGCCTGGTTTGGCTCTTGTAAACTCTGTATTTCTGTATTTTCCTTTCGCATCAATACATGCACTCTTTACCACGTGGCAGACCACCATTTTTTTTTTATTTTTTTTTTCAACGGCCCCTCCCTCTCCCCCACACTCCCTTCCCCGGGTCCTAGCCCTTTCGGGGGCCCTGCCTCTCCCTGTCGAGGGTCGGCTGGGGTTGATCCATCCTATAGTTAGTCTAACCCATTCTTTTCTAGGTTGACAGCCTGAGCCCCCGTGCCAGCGGAATATATGGCCCTAGGGCGCATATCTGGCTTCTGGTCAGCATTACGACCCTGCTCAGGGGCAGTGTCCCTCCTTGCGAGGGGGCGCCTTAGCTGTCTATACTTACTTACTTAATTCCTACTGTAATTTGGAGAAGACTTGGAATCATTCTTACAATTGGCAACGTTGTTCTACAATATAAATTATCACGACACGATTAAATGTAGTCCATTTTATGCCGTGCATGGATTTAATCCAGTTGCGCTAGGGATTCTACAACTTGTACCAGCTTCAGAAGAAAACTCAATTATCAAGATCCAAAACCATACAATTTTTTTGGAAAATTTGAAATCTAGAACTGAACAAGCTCAAGCAAAAACTAAAGAGTATCATGATAAAGGCAGAAAACAAGTTGCATACTCCATTGGACAGCAAGTACGAGTGAGAAATGAAAGTGATGACATCTCATGGCTGAATAAAAAAGTTAATTGGATTGGACCATATAAAGTTGTTGTTAAGAAGTCATCGTATTTCTACGATGTGATGGTGTGTGAGAAAGACCTACACGGTGGTGAAAGAGATGTTGTAAAAGAATATCATAGCATCAATATCAGACCATATAATGATAGACCGCCAGACTTGAAAATTTAATGACTTGCTCTCACTCATACATAGTGTAATTTGGATTTTTTTTAAATATAAGAATTCATACCAGATTCTTATTTTACTGTTTTGCTTTGCGGCCTTATGGAAGACTTGACAATGTTTTGGTTCATTTCAGGGTGCGTCGCACGCTTGTAGCTATAAATCTCTCGCTTGTCACTTCTAATTTCTTTTCATTTTATTTCCTGTTTTATTTCAGGCACTGTTAGGTGTAGATCTTAGTTTACATTTAATTTTCCATTTTATAGGTGTAGAATTTTAAATATACTTAGGGGTTAACTGCTGGTACCGTCTTAGATTTAAATGATTTTATTGCATTCTTAATATTTGCAAAATTTTAAAATTTTCCTTTAGTTATCTTATGTCCACCAACACTTCTAAAGTTCGGGTCTAATGGGTCGGACCGTCGCATTTACTAATACCGCATTTCTCTCCTCACAGCATTACTGACGTTTACTTTTTTAGTGATCATGGCGCTCACGCCGTGGTTACTACTGTGCCTTATGCTCATAAGCAGAACAGAGGGTGACAATCAGGGAGGCAGTCTTCTTATTACTGAGACTAAAGCTCTCCAAGTTATGGAGACAGATTTCCGCGTTGCAACAGGTTCCTTAAACGTATATGTCACTAAGCAAATTTACCGTCAATGGCTTTGAAAAATGTATCTCCAATATCTGATAACTGTGATAAAATGACCTTAA